>JAJHUT010000038.1:0-149196 GCA_020916435.1 Oxytropis ochrocephala
GCGGGCCCGTGCCTCGTTCTCGACCACCTGAACGGATCGCCTGCCGACGGCACGCCCGACAGACCGAGGGACTCGACCGGCATCGCCGGACCGGCTTCCTTGATCCGCTTGCGCCCTTGTCGTCGACCAGCGCACGGACCTTGCCGCTCTCGCCGCCGACCACGAAGATGTCGCCGACCTTGAGCGTACCACGATTGACGAGGATCGTCGCACCGGACCACGACCTCTTGTCGAGCTTGGCCTCGATCACCGTCACCCTCGGCCGCGCGATCCGGAGTTGGCGCGCAGTTCGAGCAGTCTCGGCCTGGAGCTGGATCTTCTCGATCAACGTGTCGAGACCGATCTTCTTGGTCGCGGAGACTTCGACGTCCTGGACGTCGCCGCCCATGTCCTCGACCACGATCTCTCGCTCGGCAGGCGCTCGCGCACCTTCTGGGCATTGGCGCCTTCCTTGTCGATCTTGTTGATCGCGACGATCATCGGCACGCCTGCCGCCTTGGTGTGGGCGATCGCCTCCACCGTCTGCGGCATCAGGCCGTCGTCCGCCGCCACCACCAGGATGACGATGTCGGTGACGTCCGCACCGCGCGCACGCATCTGCGTGAACGCCTCGTGGCCCGGCGTGTCGAGGAAGGTGATCTTCGACTTGTCCTTCAGCGTGACCTGATACGCGCCGATATGCTGGGTGATGCCACCCGCTTCGCCGCGCACCACATCGGTGCCGCGCAGGGCATCGAGCAGCGACGTCTTGCCGTGATCGACGTGACCCATGATCGTGACGACCGGGGCACGCGGACGCAGAGTCTCTCGGCATCGTCGATCGTGTCGTTCGCCAGATCCTGGTCGACACCGCTGACGCGCGTCAGGTTGTGACCGAATTCGGTGACGAGCAATTCGGCCGTATCCTGGTCGATCGTCTGCGTCATCGTGACGGGCATGCCCATCTTGAACAGCGCCTTGACGAGGTCGGCACCCTTCTCCGCCATACGGATGGCCAGTTCCTGCACGGTGATCGCCTCCGGGGACGACCACGTCGCGGACCTGCTTGGCCTGCGGCTCGCGCGGACCACCGGTGCCACGACGCTCCTTCTCACGCGCGCACGCTTGAGCGCGGCGAGCGACGCGGGCGCGGGCGCCATCGCCATCGCCGAGTGCGCGGTTGACGGTCAGCTTGCCCGAGGGTGGCGACGATCGTCGCCCTTGCGGTCACGCTGCTGCGGCCGTGCCGGGGGTGCGTCGCGACGAACGCCGCCAGCCGGCGCGTTGGCACCGGTTGCACCAGGGCGCGCTGCGGTCGTCGCCGGCATTGGCGGTCGTCGCCGGCGCTGCAGGCGCGGGTGCCGGAACGGGCTTCGGCGGCGGCGGAGGACGCTCGGGACGGGCGACTGGCGAGAACCGGCGGGGTGCCGGCATCGACGGATCGCGCGACAATTCGACGAATCGCGGCGGCGGGGCCGGCGGTGCGACGAGGCGGGCGCCGGCTTGGGGCCGGTGCTGGTGCCGCTACCGGTGCTGGCGCCGGGGTCGGCGCGGGTGCCGGGGCCGCAGCGCGGGAGCAGGGCCGCCGCAACGGGGCTTCAACCGGCGCGGCAGCGGGCGTCGGCGCTACGACCGGCGCGCCGCTTCGACGACAGGTGCCGGTGCAGGTGCGGGCGCAGGCGCCTCGACGGGCTTCGGCGCAGGTGCAGCCTTGGCTTCCGCCTCGGCACGCGCGCGTTCGGCGATGCGGTTGCGCTCGTCCTCGGCGGCCTTGGCGCGCTCGGCTTCCTGGCGACGACGCCCCTCTTCGAGCGTGTTCATCCGCTGCTCTTCCGCCTCGCGGAGAAGCAGCCTGCCGCTCCTGCGGCGACAGGTTGCTCGGTGCCTGCTGGCGTACCCGGTGCGGGGGCGGGCTGCGGCGCACGCGCCTGCGGAGCCGGTGCGGGGCCGCAACCGGCGCGGGCGCGGCACCGGCGCATCGGCGACCGGACCGTCGGCCTCGCCCGGACGGCGCAGGACGCGCGCACGCTTGGTTTCCACGATCACCGTATTCGATCGGCCGTGGCTGAAGCTCTGCTTCACCTGGCCGGTCTCGACCGTGCGCTTCACACCCAGGCGCGCGCATGCCAAGTTTCGGCTTCTCGTTGTCCGTGTCGCTCACTCAAATTCCTCAGTCATGTCCACGGCCGGGCTGTGTCCGGTCGATCCGGACGCCCTGTTGGGTGACGTCCTGTTTTGTTGAGACGCCGATGCGCCCTGCGAGGCCGTTTCGCAAGACACGGGAGAAGGTTCGGGGCCGATAAAATGCAGCCAACGGTCGAGCGCTTCGCTCACCCGCTTTGCTGCAGCGCGATCAGTCAGGCCAATGTGTACCACATTCTCCCGCCCCAGCGCCAACGCCAATATGGTACGTGACGCAGGCGGTGCCAACCCCGCAGGCCCGAGCCTTCGACATCGTTGCCGATACGCCACGCCTGGTCGAGCTTGCGGTTGCCGTCCTCGGCCGCGTCGGACGCATGAAGCAGCGCCTTCAGCTTGGTTCCCTGGCGCGCATTCTGCTCGATCCGGTCGGAGCCGATCAGCACGGTGCCCGAGCGGGATTCGAGCCCGAGCCGGTCGAGCGCGTTGCGCTCCAGCGCGGATCTGATCACCGCGGGAAGCTCGGGTGCGATGGTAAACTCGCTAAGTTTTGAACGCCCGAGCGAGCGCGCCCTTGAGCTTGCCCTTCTTGATCGCCGCTTCGAGTTCGATTCGCGTCACCCCGATCCACGCGCCACGGCCAGGAGCCTTGGCGCGCACGTCGGGATGAATTCTGGCCATCGGGGCCAGCGCGAGTCGGACCAGATGTGGCCGAACATCGCGCTCGCCCGACAGGATGCAGCGTCCTTGCGGATGGGGCGTCTTCATCCCCCTCGCGCATGCGGGATGAGTTGGCCTGCGCCCACCTGCACCCTTTGTTCTTAGCCGAGGCCGGGCGCCCACCCTTTCGGTCCCTCTCCCGCTTGCGGGAGGGAGGAAGGAAGGTCGTCGGTAGCGCCTAGCGCCTCATCGGGAGGTTCCGCATGTGCGTCCTCCTGCGCCGGAGTCGTCCTGGGAGCGTCGCGGTCGACCAGCAGCTGGCCGCCCGCGCGCCGTAATTCTCGGTCGACACCTCTTCGATCACGATCTGCACCGCAGCCTGGTTTTTCCCAGCCGCTCGACGAGCGACTGGGTGACGTCGGCGACGATGCCGGCCTTCTGGTCCTGGTGGCGGACCCCGAAATGCGGATGCTGACGAACGGCATCAGGCCTTGTCGTCTCGCTCTTCGCGTCGGTCGTGTCCGCAGCGTCATCCGCCACGACGTCATCCGCTGCAGTGTCCTCGGCTGCAATGTCCTCAGCCGAAGCCGCTTCCACCGTAGTCTCGTCCGCGTCCGCCTCGGGGCCTCGTCCTCGAACCAGTGCGCGCGCGCGGCCATGATGATCTCGTTGCCCTGTTCGTCGCTGAGACCATATTCGGCGAGGATGCCGCCCTTGGGCTCGGGACGCTTGGGGCATCGTCGTTGCGGCGGCGCGGTTCGGCGCGCTTCTTCTCGACCAGCTCGTCGGTCGCAAGATCCGCGAGATCGTCGAGCGTCTTGATGCCCGCCTTGCCGAGCGTGACGAGCATCGCCTCGTTCAGATACGGCATGTCGATCAGCGCGTCCTCCACGCCGAGCGCGGTACGCTCTTCGCGGCTGGCCGCGTCGCGACGCTCGAGCGCCCCGGTCGCGCGGTTCTGCAACTCGCCCGCCAGGTCCTCGTCGAAGCCCTCGATGCCGGCGATCTCCTCGACCTCGACATAGGCGACCTCCTCGAGGCTGGTGAACCCTTCGGCGACCAGCAGCTGTGCAAGCGTCTCGTCGACGTCGAGCTCCTTCTTCGAACATTGCCGAGCGCTCGACAAAGTCCTTCTGGCGCTTTCTCGGACGCATCGGCCTCGGTCGAGGATGTCGATCGCCTTGCCGGTCAACTGCGACGCGAGGCGGACGTTCTGGCCGCGACGGCCGATCGCCAGCGACAGCTGATCGTCGGGAACGACGACCTCGATGCGCTCTTCCTCTTCGTCGATCACGACGCGGCTGACCGAAGCCGGCTGCAGTGCGTTGACGACGAAGGTCGCGATGTCGGGCGACCAGGGGATGATGTCGATCTTCTCGCCCTGCATTTCCTGCACGACGGCCTGAACTCGCGACCCTTCATGCCGACGCACGCGCCGACCGGATCGATCGACGAATCATGGCTGATGACGCCGATCTTCGCGCGCGAACCGGGATCGCGGGCCGCGGCCTTGATCTCGATGATGCCGTCGTAGATTTCGGGGACTTCCTGCGCGAACAGCTTCTTCATGAAGTCAGGGTGCGCGCGGCTGAGGAAGATCTGCGGACCGCGGTTTTCACGGCGGACGTTCAGGATCAGCGAGCGGATGCGGTCGTTGACGCGCACCACTTCGCGCGGGATCTGCGCGTCGCGGCGGATGACGCCTTCGGCGCGGCCCAGGTCGACGACGACATGGCCGAACTCGACGCGCTTGACGACGCCGGTGATGATCTCGCCCGCGCGGTCCTTATACTCTTCGAACTGGCGCTCGCGCTCGGCGTCGCGGACCTTCTGGAAGATGACCTGCTTGGCGGCCTGTGCGGCGATGCGGCTGAACTCGATCGGGGCAGCGGATCGACGATGAAGGTCACCGACGTGCGCGTCCTTCTGGAAGCTTCTGCGCGCCCTTGACGTCGACCTGCTTGAAATAGTCGTCGACCGCCTCGACCACTTCGACGACGCGCCACAGGCGCAGATCGCCGGTGTTTGGGTCGAGCTTTGGCGCGGATGTCGTTCTCGGCGCCGTAGCGCGAGCGGGCGGCGCGCTGGATCGCGTCCTCCATCGCCTCGATCACGATCGCCTTGTCGATCATCTTCTCCGACGCGACCGAATTCGCGATCGCGATCAGTTCCGCGCGGTTTGCGGTGACTGCCGTGGCCCATCAATGCTGTCCTTCTTCGGTCTCGACGCCGCGAGCATCAGGCTCATCGGACGTATCTTGATAGAAAACCTCGTCCGCGCCTTCGGTCGAAAGCGGCGCGGTCGCGGCGATGAGTCGGTCGGTCGCGACGAGCTTTGCATCGGCCACCTGGGCGAAGTCGATCGTCATGATCTTGTGCTTGTTCACGTCGACGGTGATCTTGGTCCCCTCGACGCCCATCAGGTTGCCCGAGATCTGCTTGCGATCCTCGAACGGCTCGACGAGGCGGATGCGCGCCTCCTGGCCTTCCCAGTCGGCAAAGTCCTGGAGCCGGGTCAGCGGGCGGTCGATACCGGGGCTCGACACCTCGAGACGATAGGCGTCCTCGCCGACCGGGTCCTTGCCCTCGGCCTCGAGCGCATCGAACTTGTCCGAGATGCGGCGCGACAGCTCGGCGCAATCCTCGATCACGAGCTGGCGGGTGTCGGGCCGCTCGGCCATCACCTGCAGCGTCGGATCGGACTTGTTGCCCTGCATGCGCACGCGCACGAGGCTGAGCCCGAGCGCCTTGGCTTCGGGTTCGATCTAATTCGGTCAACAGGGCGATATTCGCCATCGCAATTCCAAACAGGGCCAAAGCACAGGTGATCAGCGCCGCGGAGCGAACCCCGCAGCCTCTTCATCTGGCGATGTAGAGAAAGTAGGATCTCCATACCCGCGATGACAACGCTTCGCAAGCGGGAGCAACCTTCGTTCGTCACGCCGCGTTGGCGCAGGGATTTCCGGGAGAAGATCATGATCCGTCGCACATTGGCCGCCACCGGCCTGATATCCGCCACTTTGCTCGCCGCCGCTGCTTGTTCCGCCCAGCCCGCGCCGCCGGGGGAAAAGCCGTTCAAGAAACGGTCGTCGCCGATTTCGAGTCACCTTGGGCGATGACGGTGGTGCCCGACGGGCGGATGCTGGTGACGGAGAAGGCCGGGGAAATGCTCCTCGTCTCGGCCGATGGGAAGCAGCGTCAGACGGTCGCGACGATCATGGTCGATCTGGCAGGGCAGGGCGGGTTGATGGACGTCGTCCTCGCGCCCGACTTCGCGACGAGCAAGCGCGTGTATTTCAGCTATTCGTCGACAGGTGCTGGGCGGCAAGGGCGTGGTTCTCGCGCGGGTCGGTTGCGGCCCGACGGTGGCGGGGACGAGCGGCTCGGCGAGATCGAGGTGATCTTCAGCGCGCGGCCATTCGTCGAAGGCAATGGCCATTATTCGGGTCGCATCGCGTTTTTCGCCCGACGGCAAATATCTGTTCTTCACCAATGGCGACCGCCAGAAATTCACCCCGGCGCAGGATCCCAAGGTCACGCTTGGCAAGGTCCTTCGCCTGACGCTCGACGGCAAGCCCGCGCCTGGCAATCCGCTCGCGGCCAAGGGCTTCGCACCCGAGGTCTGGAGCTATGGCCACCGCAATTTGCTCGGCATCGCGTTCGACGCGCAGGGCAATCTCTGGGAACAGGAGATGGGGCCGAAGGGCGGCGACGAGGTCAATCTGATCACGCCCGGCCAGAATTACGGCTGGCCCAACGCGTCGAACGGCAGCCATTATGACGGGCGCGACATTCCCGACCACACGCCCGGCGACGGCTATGCGGCGCCCAAGGTGTCATGGAACCCGGTGATCTCCCCGGCGGGCTGATGATCTATTCGGGCAGCATGTTCCCGCAGTGGAAGGGCGATGCGTTCATCGGCGGGCTGTCGTCGAAATCGCTCGTCCGCGTCGACCTGAACGGCACCAATGCGCCAAGGGCGACCAGTGGGACATGGGCGCGCGTATCCGCGAGGTGGAGCAGGGCCCGACGGCGCGATCTGGGTGCTGGAGGACGGTGGCGAATCGCAGGGACGGCTGATCAAGCTGACGGCGCGGTAGGCTGTGCCGCCTCCCGCCTGCGGGCGGGGGGCGGGGTCAGTCGCGAACGATCAGGTAATTCATCCTCGCGGCCGCGATCGGCTTGTCGCGGTCGTCCTGCCACGCGGTCGCCTCGACATTGGCAACGCGCGTGCCGAGCCGGGTGACCACGCCCGCCGCGCGCGTCGGTTTTGTCGCGGCCGCCCGCATGAAATCGACGGTGACGGTTACCGGGCTTGATCCGTACGCTGGCGTCCTCGGGCCCTCGGTCTCGATCGCATGGTAGAGCGCGGCGATCGCCGCGACCTCCGAGCAGCCCAGATATCGCGCCGCCGTGGAGGAACCCGGGGCGGCTGATCACGTCGTCGCCGAACGGCATCAGCAGCACCGGCCGACCCTCCGCGTCGCGTTCGATCTCGACGCCCAGCGTTGCGGCATAGGGTGGCAGGGTGCTCACCATGATCCGAGCACCATGAACGTGCCCGCGACATGGGCAAGCGGATCGGCGGGATCGCCGTCATGCGCCTGGCCGCGGACGAACGCGATCGACCGGGTGATCCGGTAGCATTCGCCGCGTCCGATCACCGTCTTGCCGGGCGTCGCCGGGCGCAGATAATCGACGCGCAGGTCGAGCGTCGCATGCGGCACGAAACGCCGCGCGGCGCCGATCCAGATCGCGATGCTGGCGGCCATGTCCATCATCGTGATGATCGGCCCCCGACGCGATCACGCCAGCTGGCCGGATCGCCGATCAGCTTTTTCGTCATAGGGCAGCGCGAGCTCCGCCCAGTCCGCGCCATGCGCATGATAGCGCATCCCGGAGCGCGGCGCCGTGCCCGCCGAACCCATGTCGTGTAAAACCGCTCTGCGTCGAAGCCATCCATGCCCCGACCTCTACACGCCAGCGACCGCCACGCAACATTGCCGCACATGCGGGGCGGGGCTAGCATCGGGCGCAACGAGATCAGAGAGAGGATCGCCATGAACGACCGGGTCACCATCGCCGTCGCGGACGGGATCGCCGATGTCCGCCTCAATCGCGCGGACAAGATGAACGCGATCGACCCGGCAATGTTCGAGGGGATCGCCGCCGCGATCGACCGGCTGGCGGGGATGGCCGAGGTGCGCGTCGTCGTGCTGTCGGGCGAGGGCCGGGCGTTCTGCGCGGGGCTCGACATGGCGTCGATGGCGGGCGGCGGGTCGGGGCTTTCGCTCGACGACCGGACGTACGGCGATGCCAAATCTGGTGCAGCAGGTCGCCTGGGGCTGGCGAACGTTGCCGATGCCGGTGATCGCCGCGGTCCACGGCGTGGCGTTCGGCGGCGGTTCCAGATCGCGTCGGGCGCCGACATCCGCATCGCCCACCCGCAGGCGCGGTTCGCGATCCGCGAGACTCATTGGGGGCTGGTACCCGACATGGCGGGGATCGCGCTGTGTGGCGGACTGCGCTGGCGCGCGACGACGTGCTGCGCGAATTGACTTACACCGCGCGCGGAGTTCGACGGGGCGGAGGCGCTGCATCACGGCTTTGTTACGCGGCTGGACGAGGATCCCCATGCCGCCGCGATGACGATGGGACGTGCGATCGCCGCGAAGAATCCGCAGGCGATCCGGGGGTCGAAGGCGCTCTACACGCTCGCCGCCGATGCGGACTCGGCGGCGATCCTGCGCGCCGAAAGCGACGCGCAGGGGCAGGTGATGCGCAAGCCCAACCAGATCGAACAGGTCCGCGCCAATCTCGAAAAAGCGCGGCGGTGTTCGTCGACTCAGGCGCTACTTCATCAGGACGAGCTCTTCCGCCATCGTCGGGTGCAGCGCGACAGTCGCGTCGAAATCGGCCTTGCTGAGCCCCGCCTTCACCGCCACCGCGGCGGATTGCAGGATCTCGGGGCAGTCGGGGCCGATCATGTGGATGCCGACGACGCGGTCGGTCTCGCCGTCGCAGATCATCTTGTAGAGCGAGCGCTCGTTGCGCCCCGCCAGTACGTTCTTCATCGGCCGGAAGTCCGAGGTGTAGACCTTCACCGAGCCCAGTGCCTGCTTGGCCTGCGATTCGGTCATGCCGACGCCGGCCATCGGCGGGTGGCTGAACACCGCGGCGGGGGACGTTCGCGTAATCGACGCGGGTCGGCTTGTTGCCGAAGAACGTGTCGGCGAACGCCTGCCCTCGCGGATCGCGACCGGGGCCAGCTGGATGCGGTTGGTGACGTCGCCGACCGCGAAGATGCTGTCGCAGCTCGACCGATTGTCAAATCGTCGACCACCACCGCGCCCGCCGCGTCGAGTTCGACGCCCGGCCGTCTCGAGCCCGAGGCCCTTCGTGTTCGGCAGGCGGCCGGTCGCGAACAGGACGAGATCGACGACGATCGGCTCGTGCCCGCTGGTATGCACGGTCAGGCAACCGTCCTCGCCCTTGTCGATTCCTGGAACGCCGCGTTGAAGCGGAAGTCGATGCCCTTGCTCATCGAGATCTGGAGCAGCCGGTCGCGGATCGATTCGTCATAGCCGCGCAGGATCACGTCGGTGCGGTTGATCAGCGTGACGTGCGATCCGAACTGATGGAAGATGCCGGCGAATTCGTTGGCGATATAGCCCGCGCCCGCGATCAGCACGCGCTTCGGCACATCGTCGAGATGGAACACCTCGTTCGAGGTGATGCCGTGCTCGGCACCGGGGCAGTCGGGCACCAGCGATGCGCGCCGACCGCGATCAGGATCTTCGCCGCGGTCTTCTTGCTGCCGTCGGCGAGCGTGACTTCGTTGGGGCCGGAGACGACCGCGCGCTGGTGGATGATGTCGACATGGTTGTTCTCGAGCGTCTGGGTGTAGGCGCCGTTGATCCGGTCGACCTCCTCCATCACGTTCCGTCGCGCAGCGTGGGCCAGCTGAACGCGCAATCGTCGGGCACCTGCCAGCCGAAGCGCTTGGCGTCCTTCAGATCCTCGGCGAAATGGGCGCCGTAGATCAGCAGCTTCTTCGGCACGCAGCCACGGATGACGCAGGTGCCGCCGACGCGATATTCCTCGGCGACCGCGACGCGCGCGCCATGCGCGGCGGCAACGCGCGATGCACGCGTACCGCCCGAGCCGGCGCCGATGACGAAGAGGTCATAGTCGAATTGGGTATCGGTCACGGGCTATCCTTGTACGTCGCGCTGCAGCTTTGGATGCCATCTGGGGCAGGGGGATGCGCGGACAAGACCGGTGCGGCGATCAGGGTGATCGGCTGGCTCTATCGCCGACCCGCCCTGCGCATCGGCATCGCGTCGATCGTCCGCTCGAGCAGCGCGGTGGGGAAGGGGCTTGGCGCTGCGCAGTTTCTCGCCGCCGTCCCTTGCCGATGAGGATCGCGGTGAAAGCCTGCGGGAAGGCGGAATTTGCGGCGCAACGCGGGGGCGGGGTGTCGCCGGCACCACGGACCTGATCGCCGACGACCTCGACGATGGTGAGGTCGCGCTCGTCGCGTTTCGCGATCCAGCTGTCGAGGATGCGGCGCTGCTCGGCGAGCGCCGGGTCCTGCGCGGAGGGTGCCGCGACGATCAACACGCGGCGATCCCATCGCATTTGCGCAAGGGTGGGAGAGGCGGCGAGCGCTACGGCGAGGAGAATGGACATGAGAGGGTTAACGCAGGAGGTGTGCTCGTGCTCCGCCACCACCACTCCGGCGAAGCGCCGGGGCCCAGTTAGGGGAACCGCGGTGGCTAAAACGACGGCCTTCCCAACTGGGCCTGGCCTCCGCCGGGGAAGTGCGCAGGTGTAAGAGGAAACGGAGGGGCGCGAGGCCCGGCTTACCCGAACGCGCGCTTGATCAGGTCGTCGGTCGAAGGATCGAACGTCTGCCCGCCCTTCTCCGCCGCCTTCGCCATCTCCTTGCCCAGCTCGACCCCGAACTGGTCGAACGAGTTGATCCCCAGCAGCACGCCGTTCACGAACACGCGGTGCTCGTAGAACGCGATCAGTGCCCCCAGCGTGCGCGCATCCAGATCGTCGAGCAGCAGCGTCGACGACGGCCGATCGCCCGAATAGCTGCGCGCCGGATCCTCGACCTGCTTGCCCGCCATCAACGCCGCACCCTGCGCAAAGGCGCTGAGCAACAGCGCCTGTGATGCTCCTCTTGGCAGCGTATCGCCGGCCTCGATCGACGCGATGAACTCCCGCGACCGGTACCAGATGCGTGCCCTGGTGGAGCAGTTGAACACCGCATGCTGCGCCTCGGTGCCGACCCCGCCCCAGGTGATCGCCGCCGACGGCCGCCCGAGCGGCTGGCCGTCCGCGGTCACCGACTTGCCGTTCGACTCCATCTCCAGCTGCTGCAGATAGCTCGGCAGGAGCCGCAAACCGCTCGTCATAGGCGAAGGTCGCGCGCGTCTCGGCATGGCGGATCTGCGTGTAATAGAGGTCGGCGAACGCCGCGAGCGCCGGCGCATTCTCGTGCAGCGCGGCGAGGCGGAAGTGGCGATCCATCTCGGCCGCCCCCTCGAGCAGCTCCTCGAACCGGTCCCAGCCGAGCGCGATCGCGGCCGGGAAACCGATCGTCGACCAGAGCGAGTAGCGCCCGCCGACGCCTCGGCGAACGGCAGGATCCGCGTCTCGTCGACGCCCCATTCCATCGCCTTTTCGGGCGCCGCGGTCAGCGCGATCACGCGGCCGTAGGATCCTCGACATTATGCTCGTTCATCCACCGAAGCACCGCTTCGGCGTTCATCAGCGTTTCGGTCGTGGTGAAGGTCTTCGACGCGACCACCAGCAACGTCGCGGCCGGATCGGAAGCGCTCGAACACGTCCTCCAGCGCGACGCCGTCGACATTGGCGACGATCCCGACATCATAACGCTTGTCGTCGCGCCCGAGCGAGTCGACCAGCAATTGCGGCCCCAGCGCGGACCCGCCGATGCCGACATGCAGGATATGCCGCACGGGACCGAGCGCATCCGCCTCGATCGCGTCGATCAGCGTGCGCATCCGTGAATGGCTGGCCTGTGCGATCGCGACGCTCTGGGCTTGCCCTCACCGCGCTCGGCGGTGTGCTCGACCGCGCGGCCTTCGGTGACGTTGACGATCTCGCCCGCGAACATCGCCTGGCGCTTGCCCGACAGGTCCTGCGCCTTGGCCATCTCCTCAAACGCGCTGACCATGTCCGTGGTCAGGTGCGTCTTCGACCAGTCGAAGTGGATGCCTGCGACGTCGAGGCTCAGCTTGGACAACCGCTCAGAGTCGGCGGCGAACAGGTCGGTGAGTTTGGCGGCGGGCAGGGCTTCGAGTTTGGACCAGTCGGCGGTCATGCAAAGTCTCCGATTTGGAATTCGTGCGCACCGATACGGCGACGCGAGCAAGAACACCATAACGTCCGGGAGGCGATTGGGTCTCTGGGGTGTCGTGGATCGTCCGGACATGGCGGATGCTGCATATGCTTGACGGCGCGCGCCGGTTGAGCAAACCCGCGGCCATGGCAAAAGACGCGAAGACCAAACCGGCCCGATCCGAAACCGCAGAGACGTTCCGCTTCCTGCTGAAGCTGGCGGTGGTCGTATTGATCCTGCGCAGCTTCATCTTCGCGCCGTTCAGCATTCCGTCCGGAGATCGATGCTGCCCCGGCTGCTGATCGGCGATTATCTGTTCGTGTCGAAGTGGAGCTACGGCTATTCGCGCTGGTCGCGCTGCCGGGTGGCGTGCCGTTGATCCCCGGACGGATCTTCGGCAGCACGCCGACGCGCGGCGACGTCGTCGTCTTCCGCGCGCCCGAAGTGCTCGATCACGACGTCATCAAGCGCGTGATCGGCCTGCCCGGCGAGACCGTCCAGATGCGGCAGGGGACACTGTACCCTGAACGGCACCGCGATCCTGAAGGCGCGGATCGCCGACTTCACGATCCCGCTGACCGCCAATTTCGATGCGGAGAAATGCGGCGCGCCGTTCGTCGACGTCGCCGACGGCGTCCAGATCTGTCGCTATCCGCGCTACCGCGAAACGCTGCCCGGCGGCCGCAGCCTATTCCGTGCTCGACCAGGCGCAGCTGCCTGATCGCGACGACACGGGTGTCTATACGGTGCCTGCAGGCCATATCTTCGTGATGGGCGACAACCGCGACGACAGCGGGGACAGCCGGTTCCCCGCACCAAGCGGGATGGGCTATGTCCCGCTCGAGAATGTCGAGGCAAGGCGGTCGTCAGCTTCTTCTCGACCGACGGCAATGCCGAATGGCTGAAACCCTGGACCTGGGTCGCGCGCCGCGCGCTGGGAGCGGATCGGGGAAGGCTTTTTGAGCGACCTCGGCGACTGGCTGGCGGGCGTATTCGGTCGCCGGCCGCGCGATCTGGCACCCTATGAGCGCGCACTGACGCATGGCAGCCAGGCGAAGGCGAATTACGAGCGGCTGGAATCTCTCGGCGACCGCGTCCTGGGGCTGATCGTCGCGGAATGGTTGTACGAACTGTTCGCGACCGATCCCGAAGGGTCGCTGTCGAAACGGCTGAACGCGCTCGTCACGGGCCCGGTCTGCGCCGAGGTGGCGCGTGAGCTCGGAGTGCGCGCGCATCTGAAGCCGGCAAGCAGGCGCGCGACGACGGCGCCAGCGACAGCGACAATGTGCTGGGCGACGTGATGGAGGCACTGATCGGCGCCTGGTACCAGGAGGCCTGGCTCGACGCCGCACGTGCGCCTTCGTCCGCGGCGCCTGGGGGGACCGCGTCCAGGCCGGTGCCAAGGCGCCGCAGCACCCCAAGTCCGCGCTTCAGGAATGGGCAGCCGCGCACAACCGCAAGCCGCCCGAATATACGATCGTCGAGCGTACCGGCCCCGGCCACGCGCCCCAAATTCACGATGCTGGTCTCGATCGGCAAGCTCGCCGAGGCGACGGCGACCGGCTCGAGCAAGCAGGAGGCCGAAACCGCAGCGGCCAAGGCGCTGCTGGAGAAGCTGGGCTAAGAAGGCTTTTGTTCGCGCGGAGACGCGGAGACGCGGAGGGGGCAGCGAATAGAACCCGGTCCTGCCCCGAACGACTCCGAGTTGATCGACGGCGCATGATCGCAGACGGCGCGATCCCCATCCACACCATCTCCGCGCCTCCGCGGCTCCGCGTGAACCAAACTGCCTTGTCGCGACGCGATGACGAGACAGCCGTTTTCGCTGTACAGGTGCCCGCAACACCAGTTCGAAAAGAGCATATGTGACTGAAACGAATACCAAGCCCGACCTGAAGCATTGCGGCCTAGTCGCCATTGTCGGCGCCCCGAACGCGGGCAAGTCGACGCTCGTCAACGCGCTCGTCGGCCAGAAGGTCGCGATCGTCAGCCCCAAGGCGCAGACCACGCGCGCCAAGCTGATGGGCGTCGCGATCGAAGGCGACACGCAGATCCTGCTCGTCGACACCCCCGGCATCTTGAGCCCAAGCGCCGGTTCGACCGCGCGATGGTCGCCGCCGCCTGGGGTGGCGCGGAAGGCCCGACATCATCGCGCTGGTCGTCGACGCCAAGGGCGGGATCGGCGGCAAGGTCACGACCATCGTCGAGTCGCTGGTCGGCCGACCTGAGCCGATCTGGCTGATCCTCAACAAGGTCGATCTCGCCGACAAGCACCGAAGCTGCTGATCCACGCCGAAAAGCTGAACGCGCTGCGCTTCCCTTCGCCGAGACGTTCTTCATCAGCGCCGGCACCGCGACGGCCCTGCGCACTTCAAGACGCAGCTCGCCGCAAGGCGATGCCCGAAGGTCCGTGGCATTATCCCGAAGACCAAGGTCTCTGACTCGACCGAGCGCGCGCTCGCGTCCGAGGTGACGCGCGAGCAGCTCTATCTCCAGCTCCACGCCGAGCTCCCTATGCGAGCACGATCGAGACCGAGCAGTATATCGAGCGCCAGGACGGGTCGTTGGAGATCCACCAGCAGATCTCGTCGAACGCCCGACGCAGCGCGCGATCGTGCTCGGCAAGGGCGGCGTGCGGATCAAGGGAAATCGGCGCCCGCTCACGGATCGAACTCGCCTCGATCACGGGCAAGCCGGTGCATCTGTACCTGCACGTCAAGGTGAAGCCGGGCTGGGACGAAGACCGCGAAGTGTACCGCGATATCGGGCTAGACTGGGTCGACTGACCCGCGACCAGGAACAACCACAATTACGCTACACGCCACACCCGGCGCTGGGGCCCAGTTGGGGACGGTCGTCACGACGGACAGCGCTCCGTTACTCAGGCCTTCCCAACTGGACCTGGCCTTCGCCGCCGGGTGGTAGCGTTCGGGCGGATGACAGAGTTCGGCTCGGCACTCCGTTACGCCCACGCCATTGTACCAAACCCGCGACCTCCTGAAATCTATTGATGCTACCGTAGACCTCACCGGAATCCGGACGAGGACCACGCGATGCTAACCCTGATCGATGCGACCTCCGCGATCCGCTACGACCAGTTGCATCTGTCCCCGGTGGCGCTCGATTTCGGCCTGTTCCAGATTCCGATGGTACGCGCTTAGCTATATCGCGATGATCGCGCTGGGCTGGTGGTATCTGCGGAGGATGCTCCGTCGGTCCGGTGCGCCGATGGCGGCAGGGCATGTCGACGATCTCGTCTTCTACCTGACGCTGGGCATCATCATCGGTGGTCGGCTCGGCTATTGCGCCTCTTCTACCGGCCCGAGATCTGGCGCGCGCCGCTGGACGTGCTGAAGCTATGGCAGGGCGGCATGTCGCTGCATGGCGGGTTCCTGGGGGTGATCATCAGCCTGGTCCTGTTCACGCGGCGCCACCGGCTGTCGCTGCTCCGGGGTGTGCGATTACGTCGCGTGTGCGACGCCGTTCGGCCTGGTGCTGGTGCGGATCGCCAATTTCGTGAACGGGGAGTTGTGGGGTCGGCCAAGCTCGCTTCCCTGGGCGGTGACCTTTCCGGGCACGCAGGACGGCATACCCCGCCACCCGAGCCAGCTATACGAAGCCGCTCTCGAGGGCGGACTCAGCATGATCGTGCTGGCCTATCTGTTCTGGCGCACCGACGCGCGGCTTCGCCCCGGACACCTGCTCGGGGCGGGGCTGATCCTGGTACGGCACCGCGCGGTTCCTGCTCGAATTCGTCCGCCAGCCCGATGCCGGGCCTGACCATCTGTGGTGGGGGGGCTGACGATGGGGCAGACGCTGAGCGTGCCGATGATCGGCGCCGGCATCTGGTTCTACGTCCGGTCGCTCAAGCGCGCGCGCGTCGCCCGTGACCTCTCTTGACTATCGCCCCAGGACCTCATCGACCCACGCTGGCACCAGCATTCCGGCCGCGCCGATCCGCGTCCTCGAAAAATACGCTCCCCATCGACGGGTCGAGGATTCAGCTCCAGGGTAGCGGCGCCGTGATAGGCCGCGGTCTGCACGAAGCCGGCCGCCGGATAGACCGCGCCCGACGTTCCGATCGACACGAACAGATCCGCCTGCGCCAGCGCCGCCTCGATCCGCTCCATCTGGTACGGCATCTCGCCAAAGAACACGATGTCGGGCCGCAGCGCCGCCGCCGACCCGCAGGCGCCGCATATCGCCCCCTCCGGCAAGCTGCCGCCCAGGGCTCGCGCGCGCCGCAGACGGCACATAGCGCGGACAGCAATTCGCCGTGCATGTGCAGCATCCGCGTCGCCCGCCGCGCCGCTCGTGCAGATCGTCGACATTCTGCGTGACGATCAGCAATCCGCCGCCCCACGCTTCGTCCAGCCGCGCCAGCGCACGGTGCGCGGCATTGGGCTCGACCGTCGCCAGCGCCGCCCGACGGAGATCGTAGAAGCGGTGCACCAGCTCCGGATCCGCGGCGAGTGCCTCCGGGGTGCAGACATCCTCGACCCGGTGACCTTCCCATAGGCCGCCCGGGCCGCGGAACGTCGCGATGCCGCTTTCGGCAGAAATGCCCGCGCCCGTCAGAATGACGATGTTTCGTAGATCCTGCATCGTCACCCTCTACGTATGGCGCTGTCGCCAGGATAGCCGGAGTCACGCCGATATCTCGCGTCTCCGAGCATCGGGTCGGCGGAATGCGCCCGGTTGCTCGGTTTACGGCGTTGAACCGAACCGACCATGTCTTTGTGGCCGCGCGCTACACCGATCGCCGATGCCGTCATGGCACCGCGCGCCATGATATTCGAAGGATCCAATGCGATGGTGACGAAAAAGCTGATGCTGCTGAGCGGCGTGATCGCGGTCCTTGGCGGCTGTGGCGACACGACATCGACCGGCGCCAACACTGCCACCGTCAATACCAGCGCGGCGGCAAGCGCAGCGTCCGACGTCACCCGCGTTCGCGGCGTGATCACCGCGGTCGGTGCCGACGCGGTGACCGTCCAGACCTATGACGGCAAGTCGGTCAGCGTTCCGCTTCGACGCCAAGACCAAGGTCGCCTGGGTGGTGAAGTCCGATCTGTCGACGCTGAAGGACGGCGACTTCATCGGCACCGCGACGACTGGTCCCGACGACGCACTGCGCGCGGTCGAGCTCGTCATCTTCCCCGAGGCGATGCGCGGGACCGGCGAGGGCCATTATCCCTGGGACGTTCCCGGCGTGGTCGCGGCTGCCGGCGGCGGCGCGGCCGATGGGCAGAGTGCAATGACCAACGGCACCGTCGACGGGCAGAGCGCGATGACCAACGGCACCGTCGACCAACAGAGCAGGATGACCAACGGACGGTCACCGGCGGCGCGGGCAAGCCCGGCGAAACCAAGCTCAGCATCTCGTACAAGGGCGGCAAGGCGCAGGTCGTCGTGCCCGTCGGCACGCCGATCGTCCGGTTCGAGCCGGCTGAGCGCTCGAGTGCCTGCTAAGGGCCAGAAAATGTTCGCGATCACCTCGGCCGGCGCGTCGGGGCGAGGTCCGTCGCGGTCGGCAAGTGATGGCCTGACGCCGCCGATGTAAGACTGCTGCACGTAATCACAGCCTGAGGGGCTGGAGTGGTGATGTGTCCACTCCAGCCCCTTTTGTTTGGAGCACCTCACGTCGGACCTCGTGCATGCGCGGACGTCGTGGCGGGTCGCGCGGCGATCCCCGACCGACCCCATCTTCATAAATCACCCGATCGCCGCTAAGACGCCTGCAAACCCGTATCCGTAAAGGCGCTGCATGACCGTCATCACCGAAGCCGACCTGATCGAAAGCGTCGCCGACGCGCTCCAGTTCATCAGCTACTACCATCCGATGGATTACATCCGCGCGCTGGGCGTCGCGTACGAGGCCGAGCAGAGCCCCCGCCGCCAGGATGCGATCGCGCAGATCTGACCAACAGCCGGATGTGCGCCGGAGGCCATCGCCCGATCTGCCAGGATACCGGCATCGTCACGATCTTCGTCAAATGGGGCCAGGATTGCCGTCTCGATTCGACCCGCAGCCTGCAGGAGGTCGTCGATGAAGGCGTCCGGAAAGCGTATCTCAACCCCGAGAACAAGCTGCGCGCCTCGATCCTCGCCGATCCCGCCTTCACGCGCCGCAACACCAAGGACAACACCCCGAGCGTGATGCATGTCGAGATGGTGCCCGGCAACACCGTCTCGATCGACGTCGCGGCCAAGGGCGGGCGGCAGCGGGAACAAGTCGAAGTTCAAGATGATGAACCCGAGCGACTCGATCGTCGACTGGGTGCTCGAGATGATCCCCGCAGATGGGCGCCGGCTGGTGCCCGCCGGGGATGCTCGGCATCGGCATCGGCGGCACCGCGGAAAAGTCGATGATCCTCGCCAAGCAGTCGCTGATGGGCGCGATCGACATGGCGCAGCTGAAGGAACGCGGCCCCAAGAACGACATCGAGGCGCTGCGGATCGAGATCTACGACAAGGTCAACGCGCTCGGCATCGGCGCGCAAGGGGCTGGGCGGGCTCTCCACCATCCTCGACGTGAAGATCTTCGACTGGCCGACGCATGCCGCGTCGAAGCCGGTCGCGATGATCCCAACTGCGCCGCCACGCGCCACGCGCATTTCGTGCTCGACGGCTCGGGGCCGGTCTATCTGGAGGCACCGAAGCTCGAGGTGGCCCGATGTCAACTGGACGCCCGACAAGGCCGCGATCCGCGTCGATCTCGACACGCTGACGCCCGAGGTCGTCAGACGTGGAAGCATGGCGACCGCCTGCTGCTGAACGGCAAGATGCTGACCGGGCGCGACGCCGCGCACAAGCGGATCGCCGACATGCTCGCCAGGGCGAGGAACTGCCCGTCGATTTCCGCGGTCGCGTGATCTATTATGTCGGACCCGTCGATCCGGTCGGTGACGAGGTGGTCGGTCCCGCAGGCCCCACCACCGCGACGCGGATGGACAAGTTCACGCGCATGATGCTCGACCAGGGCCTGCTCGCGATGGTCGGGAAGGCCGAGCGCGGCGGCGATGCGACCAAGGCGATCGCCGAGGCCAAGTCGGCCTATCTGATGGCGGTCGGCGGTGCGGCCTATCTCGTCGCGCGCGCGATCAAGGGATCGAAGGTCGTCGGCTTCGAGGATCTGGGCATGGAAGCGATCTACGAATTCGAGGTCGCCGATTTCCCGGTGACCGTCGCGGTCGATTCGGCGGGCGAGAACGTCCACCAGCTGGCGCCACTCGTCTGGCGCGAGAAGATCGCGCGGGAGCGGTTGCTCGCGCCGGCGTGACCGCTCGTCCTGATGACGTGGAACGGGGAGGGCGGCCTTCCGTTGAGCTTGCGAACCAGAGGAGTTTCGTATGTTCAAGCCCGCCAACCCCGTCGTCGCGATCGCGGTCGCAACATTGATGACGACGAGCGCCGTTGCCCAGAGCGGGCACCGCGCCCGCGCCCCGCCACGTCCAGCGGGGGCCTCGGTAGCCTGGGTGACAGTCTCGGCGGGCTCGGCGGCGGACTGGGTGGCGGATTGGGTGGCCTGCTTGGCGGTGGCGCGTCAGGCATCCGGTTCGATCGGTGCGGGCAACGCGGCAGGTCTGCTCGGCTATTGCCTCAAGAACAACCTGCTCGGTCAGGGCGGGGCACACTTGGCGCGTTAACGGGGCGGCAAACGGCGCCCCAGTCCCGGACGCAGGCTCCTGCGACGGGCCAGGCGGCAGGCGCGCAGTCGATCCTGCAGCGGCTGACCGGGCGGCAGGGCGTGCGGACGTCGCCTGGCTTTGCAGCGGGACAGGCGGGGAGCTTCAGGCGCCGAACGGTCAGGGGCTGTCGCTCGACAATCTCGGCGGACAGGTGAAGACGAAGATGTGCAGCCTCGTGCTCAACCGGGCCAAGGCGTTTCTGTAACCGGCGCATGCGCTAGGGCGGCTAGCCGTCGCCTGTCCTCCGTCATCCTGACGAAAGTCAGGATCCAGGGTACGGGGGGCAACCTGCGTGGCTCTGGATCCTGACTTTCGTCAGGATGACGGTGTGGGTGGGCGAGCAGGGCGGTTGTTTCGCTGATGCGGGGCAACGTCCGCATTCTCCAAACAAAACCACCCAGAAATGAAAAGAAGGTTGCCGGGCGTCTCACGACGACCCGACAACCTCCTGACATGGTCAGCGGCCGGAGAGCTCCAGCCCGGAGGACCATGCGTACCACCTCATCCTGTGCCATGCGCGTTGATTGGAGGGCGATACCTCCCGCACATGCCGTCGGATATCAGTAGCGCGTCCCCCGAACGAACCGAACCGAACTCACTGCTGAACCATGAGACATCGGATCACCTCCTTTCGCTTGTTGAAAAAACGCGGCCAAGCCTGACCGCAACTGCAATGTGTGCCGGGCGCCCTGTTGATACAAGTCTTGTTTTGCAGAAGATTTCGCGCAATCCTCAAAGGCTGTGCGGCACGCTGCGCAAATGCCCGCCCTTACCCGCGACAATCCTCGGTCACGCGTTCGATCTCCGCCCATGAGGGGATGACGAGAGCAGGCTGGCCCTGCTGGTCGATCACGAACCGACCGCGGCTGAACCCCATCGCCTCGAGCAGCGGATCGCTGGCCGGCAGCGTCGCCGTCACGGTGCCGGGCGTGCTGCCGGGCTGAACCGACAGCGCGCGCGTGACGCTCGACGTGCGGATCGTCATCGGCGTGGCGGCCGCCGCAGTACGCGACAGATGGATTTGCCGCGTGCCGGTATCGCACTGCAGTGTCAGCGCGGGCAGCGCCGCCTGCGTTCGAAGCTCGCCACCGATCCGCGCGGATCGCGGCGATAGGTCCAGCTTCCCGGCGTATAGGGCCAGTCGCGCCAATCCGCCGCGAGCGGGCGGGGCGTGGGCGGGGGCGGGCGCTTCGACGCGCGGTGGTGGCGGCGGCGGCGGTTCGGCGCGCGGCGGCGCGACGCAACCGGCGATCAGCGTCAGCGTGGCGAGGCCGGCGGCGATGGGCCAGCCAGCGGCGATAGGGGTGCGGGCGCGCATGACCCGCCATGCGGCACGCCCGGCGGCCGCTCAAGGCGCGAGGACGGCGATCGCGTGGGAACCGGCGCACGCTGCTACCGGTTCAGCGACGGAACACTGTAAATCAGGAGACGATCCATGTCCGATACCGTTGCCCAGACCCCAACCCAGCTGCTCGTGCAGGCCAATATTTCGGGGACGATGAAGGTCGAGAGCCGCGATTGGCGACGCGGTCGGGACGGTCTAGTGCCTTCATGGTGCACAAAGGGTACCGGGCGCGCGACGCATGCCGTGCTGAGCCTCGGCGGGTTCCTGGGCATGGGCAAGAGCTTCACCCGCTGCCGTTCGCGTTGCTCCAGTTCGACGCGGTGCGTGACCTGTATGTGGTGACGATCGACAAGCGCGTGCTGGAAGGCGGCCCGAGCTGGTCGAACAACGCGCCGGTCTTCGACCAGGCCTGTGCCGACCGGGTGGCGAGCTATTATGGGTCGAGCAGCGAAGATCTCGGTCGTCGGCTGACGGCGAGTGCGGGAAGGGGGCGGTTTTTGGCTCTGGATCTGACTTTCGTCAGGACGACCGGCGATTTAAGTTTGCGCCGTCCCTCTTTCCCGTCATCCTGACGAAAGTCAGGATCCAGGGTTGGGGGCCTAACCCTCACAAACGAAAGCAAATGAGCGGCCCTCAGCGAGACCGCGAGCCGCCCATCCGCATCTTCTGGCTCTTCCCGTAGCGCGTTTTTCCGCGTGCCTGGCTTGCCCTCGTTCGAACGGCCCATGACCGGCGCCTTCTGCTGGTCCACCGGCAGGCCGAGCTCCTCGTTCTCCAGCTGCCGGATCTCGTCGCGCAGCCGCCCGGCGGTCTCGAACTCCAGATCCGACGCGGCCTTGCGCATCTGCTTTTCCAGATCCTCGATATAGGCGCGCAGGTTATGGCCGACCATGTGCGGGGCGGTCCTCGTCGATCAGGACCGTGACCTGATCCTGGCTGGCGACATGCGCGATGATGTCGCCGATGTTGCGGCGGATCGTCGTCGGCGTGATGCCGTGTTCGGTGTTGTATTGCGACCTGCTTTCTCGCGACGGCGCGCGGTCTCGTTCATCGCGCGCTCCATCGAGCCCGTGATGCGGTCGGCGTAGAGGATCACGCGCCCGTCGACGTTGCGCGCCGCGCGACCGATCGTCTGGATCAGCGAGGTTTCGGACCGCAGAAAGCCCTCCTTGTCCGCATCGAGGATCGCGACCAGCCCGCATTCGGGAATGTCCAGCCCCCTCGCGCAGCAGGTTGATGCCGATCAGCACGTCGTACACGCCCAGCCGCAGGTCGCGGATCAGCTCGATACGCTCCAGCGTCTCGACGTCGCTGTGTGCATGTAGCGGACCTTGATCCCCGCCTCGTGCATATATTCGGTCAGATCCTCCGCCATCCGCTTGGTCAGCGTGGTGACGAGCGTGCGGTACCCTAGAGCTGTCGGTCTTGCGGCATTCGACGATCAGGTCCTGCACCTGCTCCTCGACCGGCTTGATCTCGATCGGCGGATCGATCAGCCCGGTCGGGCGGATGACCTGTTCGGCGAACACGCCGCCGGTCTGCTCCATCTCCCAGCTGCCCGGCGTCGCCGGAGACATAGACGGTCGGCGGGCGCATCGCGTCCCATTCGTTGAACCTGAGCGGCCGGTTGTCGATCGCCGAGGGAAGGCGGAAGCCATATTCGGCAAGCGTGAGCTTGCGACGGTGATCGCCGCGCGACATGCCGTTGATCTGGCCGATCGTGACATGGCTTTCATCGACGAACAGCAGCGCATTGTCGGGCAGATATTCGAACAAGGTGGGCGGCGGCTCGCCCGGCATGCGGCCGGTGAGGAAGCGGAGTAATTCTCGATCCCCGCACAGCTGCCGGTCGCCGCGATCATCTCCAGATCGAAATTCGTGCGCTGCTCGAGCCGCTGCGCCTCGAGCAGCTTGCCCTCGAGCACCAGCTCCTTCAGCCGCTCGGCCAGCTTCGTGCTTGATCGCCTCGCCGCCTGTTTCAGCGTCGGGCCGGGCGTGACGTAGTGCGAGTTGGCGTAGATGCGCACCGAGTTGAGCGACGCGACCTTCTTGCCGGTCAGCGGGTCGAACTCGGTGATCTCCTCGATATCGTCGCCGAAGAACGAGATGCGCCACGCGCTGTCCTCGTAATGCGACGGGAAGATCTCGAGCGTGTCGCCCTTCACGCGGAAATTGCCGCGCTGGAACGCCGCGTCGTTGCGCTTGTACTGGAGCGCGACGAGCTTGCGCACGATCTCGCGCTGGTCGACGGTCGTGCCCTTTTCAAGTCGAAGATCATCGCCGAATAGGTCTCGACCGAGCCGATGCCGTACAGGCACGAGACCGACGCGACGATGATCACGTCGTCGCGTTCGAGCAGCGCGCGCGTCGCCGAATGCCGCATCCGGTCGATCGACTCGTTGGTCGAGGATTCCTTCTCGATATACGTGTCCGACCGCGCGACATACGGCTTCGGGCTGGTAATAATCGTAATAGCTGACGAAATATTCGACCGCGTTGTCGGGAAGAACGACTTCATTTCGCCGTAGAGCTGCGCCGCGAGGATCTTGTTGGGCGCGAGGATCAGCGCGAGGCCGCTGCACGCGTTCGATCACGCTTGCCATCGTGAAGGTCTTGCCCGAGCCGGTGACGCCGAGCAGCACCTGGTCCTTCTCGCCCTTCGCGCGATCGCCGAGACGAGTTCGCGGATCGCGGTCGGCTGGTCGCCCGCAGGGCTGTATTCGCTGACGAGCTTGAACCGCTTGCCGCCCTCGACCTTTGCAGGGCGCGCGGTCGGGCGGTGCCGGGACGAAGGTGTCGCCGGTTTCCGGGTTCGGCGAGGCTGGTGCGGATCTGGATGGCCATCGAGGGGGGATATGGGGAACAGACGCGGAACGACGGCAACGCCGCCATTGCCGGCATCCGTCAATCCGCTAACCACCCGTCATCCCTCGCGCAGGCGGGGATCCATAAATCACGCTGTCCCAGCATTTTAAGGAGAGCGTTGCCAGTATGGATTCCCGCCTGCGCGGGAATGACGAAGCGTTCTGTTGCGGCGAGCATTGTGCGGCCCCAAGCTTTGCTGTTGTTGACCCACCGCCCGCGCATCCATAATGCGACCGTTTCGCAAGCCATCGATCTGCCGGCGCCCTCCGCGCAGGCCAAAGGGAATGACGGCATGACCGCCCGAAACGTCCTCGAAACGCGCGCCCGTGCTCATCCCTGAAACGCCCGCGTTTCCTCAACGCATAAGGTTCTGTGGGTGCGCCACTGGAACGAGCATCTGTTCTCGTTTCGCGATCGAGCGCCCGTCGACCTTCCGCTTCCGCTCGGGCGAATTCGTGATGATCGGCCTTCCGCAGGAGGGCGGCAAGCCGATCATGCGCGCCTATTCGATCGCGAGCCCGCATTATTCGGAAGAGCTCGGAATTCCTGTCGATCAAGGTCGAGGACGGCCCGCTGACCTCGAAGCTCCAGCTGATCCAGCCGGGCGACGAGGTGTATCTGGGCAAAGAAGCCGACCGGCACTTTGGTGCTCGACGCGCTGCTCCCGGGCAAGCGTTTGTTCATGTTCTCGACCGGCACCGGCCTTGCCCCTTCTCTCAGCCTGATGCGCGATCCTGATGTCTATTCGGCGGCATGAGCAGGTCATCGTCGCGCACAGCGTGCGCCGCGTCAGCGACCTTGCCTATCACGACGAGATGGTCGCGTTGCTCGCCGAGGATCCGCTGATCGCCGAGGAGGCGGCCACGCAGTTCCACTACATCCCGACCGTCACGCGCGAGCCGTTCCGCACCACGCGGCGGATCGGTGCGCTGATCGAGGACGCGTCGCTGTTCGGCCATCCGGTGCGCGGCGACCAGAAGCTGAACCCCGAGACCGACCGCGCGATGCTGTGCGGATCGACCGAGATGATCAAGGAGTTCGCGGTGATGCTCGAGGCGCAGGGCTTCGAAGAGGCGCGAATTCCAAGCCGGGCGTTCGTGATCGAGCGCGCCTTCGTCGGCTGACCCGCCAGGGCGCTTGGCGCGCCGTCCGATCCCCGATAGCGTCCAGGCCAAAGGGGGACTGAAAATGCGCCAGATTATCACGGGGATCTTGTTGCCACCGCCGCCATGCCAATGGCGGCGGTGGCGCAAGACCGTCGCGGTCGAGGAACGCTCGATCGATCAGCTTCAGGCGAGCATGACGGCGGGGATGGCAAGCAGCGTCGATCTGGTCCGGGCGTATCTCGCGCGGATCGCGGCGATGGACCGCAGGCCGACGCTGCGCAGCGTGATCGCGCTCAATCCCGACGCGCTGGCCCAGGCCAAGGCGCTCGACGCGGAGCGTCGGGCAGGGCGGGTGCGCGGACCGCTGCACGGCGTGCCGGTGCTGATCAAGGACAATGTCGAGACCGCCGACGCGATGCCGACCACCGCGGGCAGCCTGGCGCCTGGGATTGAACATGATGACGCGCCGCGACGCGCCCGTGGTCGCGCAGCTGCGCGCGGCGGGGCGGTGATCCTCGGCAAGACCAACCTCAGCGAATGGGCGAACATCCGCTCGACCCGGTCGATGAGCGGGTGGAGTGCGGTCGGCGGGCTGGTCCGCAATCCCTATGCGCTCGAACCGGACCGCGTGCGGATCGTCGAGCGGGTCGGGCGCGGCGATCGCGGCGAGCTTTGCAGCAGCCGCGATCGGCACCGAAACCGATGGTTTCGGTCGTGTGCCCGTCGTCGATCAACGGGCTGGTCGGGCTGAAGCCGACGATCGGGCTGGTCAGGCCGCACGCATGTCGTGCCGATCAGCCATAGCCAGGACACGCCCGGGCCGATGGCGCGCAGCGTGCGCGACGTGGCGACGATGTTCTCGGCGATGATCGCAGCGGATCTGGCGGATGCCGCGACCGCGGGGCAGGCGCGCATGCAAGCGCGCGACTATGCCGCCGCCCTGTCGACCAGCGCACTCTCGGGGTTGCGGATCGGGGTCGTCCGGCCCGAGATGACCGCGGACGTCGCGGCGCGGTACGAGGTCGCGCTGGGCGTACTCAAGGCCGCGGGCGCGGTGCTCGTCGAGGTCAAGCAGCCCGAGGGCTCGACGGGATCGGCGAGGCGGAGCTGCTGGTACTCCAGACCGAGCTGAAGGCCGATCTCGACACCTATCTCGCGACCACCCCCGCAGCGGTGCGGACCCGGACGCTCGACCAGGTGATCGCGTTCAACCGCGCCAATGCAGCGCAGCGGAGATGCCGTTCTTCGCGCAGGAGACGTTCGAGGCGGCGGCCAAGACCAGAGGCTCGACGACCCGGCCTACAAGGCGGCACGTGCGAAATCGCTGCGGCTCGCGGGCGCGGAGGGGATCGACGCGATGCTGAAGACCGCGCGGGCGACGGTGCTGGTCGAGCCGACCTATGGTCCCCGCCTGGCTCAGCGAGCCGGTGTATGGCGCGACCAATATGGCGGGCCGAGCGCGAGCGAACTGCCCGCGGTCGCCGGCTATCCCAACCTGACCGTGCCGATGGGGCTGGTCCGCGGACTGCCGGTCGGGCTGTCGTTCATCGCGACGCGCTCACGGCGACGGCACGGTGCTGAACGCAGGCTATGCCTGCGGAACAGCGGGCCAACGCGCGGACCGCGCCGCGTTACCTGCCGTCGGCGGCGGTGGGCACGGGACTCGACGGGGCCCTGCTGACCGGGCGCGACGAACACGCGGTCGTTGCGCAGATAGACGGCGCTGCGATCCTTCAGCCGGCGCGTGGTGAAGACGAGGCGATAGTCCGCTCTGCGAGCGTCGCCTTCAGCGCGCAGGCTGCCGACGTTCCAGATCGACAGGCGGCGCGTCGAGGTGACGATCACCGGCGGACGGTTGGCGAGGATGCGGCGGACCTCGGCCGCCTCGTCGATCCCGGTCGCGCCCCTGTTCGGTCGACAGGCTGAGCAGGTTGGGAAAGGCGTAGGGCGTCGGCACGCAGGTCCGCGCGAGCAGATAGGTGACGGTGTCGCCGCGGGAACACATAGGGGCATTCGTCGCCGCTGTTCGCCTGGACGATGCGGGCCAGCGCATAGGCGCCGGGGGCGTCGTCGCGCCGGACGACGCGTTCGACCGCGAGGATCGTGAAGGGGACGATCAGCGCGATCGCGAGCAGCTTGGCATGGCGTGACAGCGCGGGCGCGGCGGCGATCGCCAGCAGGGCGACCAGCGGCAGGCCGTAATGATCGAAGAAGGTACCGATCGCGAGAAGCCGAGCGACGCCGCGATCAGCCAGCCAAAGGCGAGCCGCGGGACCGCACGGTCGATCCCGAGATGCGCGCGGCGATGCCAGGTGATCGCGGCGGCGGCGATCAGCGGCAGCAGCTGGACGAGGATGCCGAGCAGCCGCATGCACCACCTGCGCGAGCGGATAGCCGGGGCGCAGGAAGATCGAGGTGACGTTGGCGAACCAGAAGGTCGCGAACAGGTCGTGCGCGGTGTACCAGCCGAGCGCGGCGAGCGACGGCGCGAGCCCGACGGCGATCCACAGCAGCGCCGCGCCCAGCGTCGCTGAGACCGGCGCGCCGGTGCGGCGGTGGAACCAGAGATGCGCCAGCCTGAAGAACGCGCCCTCGAAGGCGGGCGTGTATTTCATCTGATCGCGATCCCTGCGAGCAGGCAGGCCAGCGCGCCGCCACGCACGATCGCGCGGCGGTCGTTCGCCGCTGCGAGTGCGGGCAGGCGGAAGGTCAGCAGCGCGGCGATGGCGATCGGCAGATTGTAGAAGACCGGCGCCTGCCCGCCGCCGCCGCTGAGCAGCGACAGCCCGGCCAGATAGGTCGCTCCTGCCGCCAGCGCACCACGCCGCGTCGCGCCGATCCGCATCGCGCCGTGATGAACGAGGACCGCAGTCAGCCAGGGCGCAGCCGGTCGCGACGAGCTGATAGGGCGAGGATCCCGTCGCCGGGGAGCAGCCGGATCGCCGCGAACAGCAGGAACAGCCCGATCGGCTTGCGATCCCAGATGTCGACAAAGGATCGCGCCGTGCAGCATCCGGTCGCCGACCAGCAGATAATATTGCTCGTCGACGGCAATCACCGGATTGCCGAAATCCCAGGCGCGGATCGCCAGCGCGATCAGAAGCAGGATCAGCGCGGGCGTCCAGCGGGATCCGGACAGTGCGGTCTTGGCCGATGTCATCAGTAGAAAGTCTCCTGAGCGTCAGTGTGCGCGTCGTACCGTCACAGCCCGGAGCCGGACGACGCTGCCGGGCGGGCGGATAGTCCAGTTCGCCAGCAGGCTGGCTGGATAGTCGCGGGGATGGGCTGGCCGTCGATCGAACAGATCAGGTCGCCGACCTGCCACCCGCTCGCCTCGGCCGGGCCGCCGCGCATCACGTGCAAGACCTTCAGCCGGTTGCTTTCGACCCATCTGGGGCGAGCAGACCGCTGGTCGATCGGATGGGGCGGGGATCGGCGACGTCGCCGCGCCGCAGGACCATCCGCGCCGCGCTCGGGTCGAGCACGCGATAATGCTGGAGAAACCCCGAGCCGAGCGCCCGGCGCCGATCGACTGCGAAAAGCCCGCCTCGGGCTCGATCCGCACCTCGGTGTCGCGCGCGACGAGCGTGCCGACGCGGATCTCGGGAACGATCGCGCGAGGCCACTGATGACCGAGCCGCCGAGCCCATAGGCGATCGCGGTGGTGGTCGGCAGCCCGGCGGCGCGGTACGGCGCCAGCCCGCGGCGGTCACGGTGATCGCTGATCCATCGCCGGTATCGACGACGATCGGCGCCAGCGCGTGCGTGCCGATCCGGATCGCGCTTTCGCCAGACGCGTCGATCGGACGAGATCGTCAGCGGCGCGGTCTCGCCTGCAAAGGGCAGCCGCCCGGTCGGGATCAGCCGGAAGCGGCGCGCGGTATAATCGATGCCGAGCGCGTGCGCGGCGAGCAGGTCGCGCCCGACCAGCAGGTCGACCGCGGTCGCGCTGCCGGTCGCGAGCGCGGGGAGGGCGGCAACACTGACGCCGCCGCCGCTGCGCGTCAGGCCGCCGAGCACGATCGACCGCGTCGGCATCCAGCGCAGCGCGACCGACCCGCCGATCGCGCTCGCCCGCCCGCCCGGCTTAGCGCGCGGCGGACGACCGCGGGGAGGTGTCGGCGAGCAACGTATAACTGACGCCGGTGTCGAGGATCGCGGTGATGCTGCGCCCGTCGATCTGCATCGCGAACCCGGATCTGGTTGCCCGGCGTCAGGTCGAACGACACCCAGCGTGTTTCGGTATCGGCGGCAAGACGGGCGACGCCTGATCGCGGTCGGCAGGCGAGGTGCTTTGGGGTAGAGCTCGCCTGGATGGGCGCGGCCGCGGCCTGCGATGCCGGCTGCCGCGTCGCGATGTTGCTGTGGCCGCCAACAGCGGGACGATGGCGAGAATAAGCAAGCGCATGACAATCGTCCTAGCGCGTTGGCGGGGCCCCTTACAAGCTAGGCACGCGGACGGTGGGGCAGATGGATTTGAAGAAGGAAGGAAAGCGGACTCACGGCTTTCGCGGCACTGCGTTGTGGAGACCCACCGCCGAACGAGCCCGCCAATGCATCAACTTTTTGCATCGGTGAGCGCCTAGCGTTTCCTGCCATTCCTTGGCTGATGCGAAATCTTTGATCGTTTACGTGGGGGGGTAGGCTTAGGATCGTTAGCGGCACCCGTATATCGACGGTTAGGGCCAGACTAGTCTTATCCAAGCTTACTTTTTGATCAAGCTTGCCTTCACCGATCAGCGTTAAAAATAGGCTTTGAGAATGAAGGTCGGACAGTTTTGAAATAGCTCCCTAACCGGACGGGCAATGTTGCAAGGATATGATAAACCGTTTGCCGTCGAAGGCGACGACCCGCGACCGCTCTGCCAAGCCTTGGCGTTCCATACCCCAATCCAAGTGTAGCTGTCCCTGGCGAACGTTGTCATCGGCTGCGACGAAACTGTATCCAACGATATCGGGGGTCACGGCAGGCCGCGCCGGGGACAAAACCATCCACATAACCGCTCCTTCCGATGCCAGCGTTGGAAATGCCTGCAATACCGCTCTTCCCTTGGATGCTGGTCCATGAAAACCAGCATCCCGATGTTCGCGAGTGCACTGGGCCAGGAGAGAGGTCAAAGTCGGTGAAGCGTGGGTCATCCGAGCGCAGCATCACCGCCGAGCCATGGCGAAGCTGATCCACGCGTGCCTCACCGGATGTGGCCAGCCGGGATGTGCCCGATAGCTGCCCCCCAGCATCTCGACTGTTAGGGGAGCGGCGTTGATCGCAACAGATTCTTTGGGTGACCTGAGCACACCGGCTTTGGCATGATCGCGGTGGTGGAATCGGAGGTTTGTGCGGTCGCAGAGGCCCCGATCAGCCTGGCAACGATTATCAGTGCATAGCGCGAACAAGCATCGCAGTAGCCTAACACGCATGCGAGGCTCGTGCGCTAGAGGGTGTCACTCGCTCACTTACCATTGCTGTTTGAATGCAGAACTTTTTGATTTTTTCATCAGGAATGTCCGGGACGGAAAGGACGCGGAAATGACGCCTACGGCACTAACCGCGAATTGCCCTTGATTTCAACGTGTGGCTTGCTTCCCGTATTGGAGGGCGAAGGAGCCGCATCACATATCCGCTTCCCGTCTATAACGACTGTCACCGCGCCCTGCATTTTGAGCTCAACCGAAACGTTGTGAAGGGCCTCAAACGCAACCTGCCAGCCGTCACGATCGGCTCCCGGTTGAAAAGCATAATACAAAGGCAGATAAATTCGGTCCGTCCCAAGACGCTGTAGCATTGGCAATCACCCCGGATCATCGAGCTCGCCTTTCCGGCCTATTCGAGGCAAAAACGGACCGGATATAGGGTCGTATTCAGCCGGGGGCGCAGGCGGCACCGATCTTTACAGTCAAAATTTGGAAGTCGGGCGTCCGAGGCACGCTTGATAGGAACAACCAAGCCGTGGCGATCGCGGCAACGCATCTTTTGGTTCGTACCATACCAGAGATGATAGATTTGATCCGAATGTCCGCAAACAGGCGTGAGCAGCATAGGAAGTTTTAGCACGGTCTCGACCACCTGCCGTTAGTGCAGTCGACGGGGTCAGAGGCACGCCTCCAGATAGGCCTGGTCGAAGCCGAACTGCTTGGCCTTGTCGAGCGTGTAGGGGGCGCAGGCCCATCGAGCGGTATTCGCCGAGGATCTTGCCGTCCGCGCTCTCGTCGAGATATTCCGAGGCTGAACAGCTCCTGCGTGACGATCACGGGGCCCTCCATGCCGATCACTTCGGTGATGTTGGTGACGCGGCGCAGAGCCGTCGCGCAGAGCGCTTCACCTGGATGATCAGCTCGACCGAATCGGCGATCTGACGCGAGATCGCCTCCTTGGGCACCTTGATGTCCGACATCATCACCATGTTTTCCATGCGCGCGAGCGCCTCGCGCGGGAGTTGGCGTGGAGCGTGCACATCGAGCCGTCGTGACCGGTGTTCATCGCCGCGAGCATGTCGAAACACTCGGAGCCACGAATTTCGCCCAGGATGATCCGGTCGGGGCGCATACGCAGCGCGTTCTTGACGAGATCGCGGATGCTGATTTCGCCCTGGCCCTCCAGATTGGCTGGGGGCGCGTCTCGAGCGGCAGCCAGTGCGGCTGTTGCAGGCGAAGCTCGGCAGCGTCCTCGATCGTCAGCACGCGCTCGCCCGGGTCGATCATCTTCGACAGCGCGTTGAGCATCGTCGTCTTGCCCGAACCGGTACCGCCCGAGATGACGACGTTGAAGCGCGACGCGCACCGGCGATCTTGAGCGCGGTCGCCATCTTAGGGCTCATGCTGCCGAACCCGGCCATCATGTCGAGCGTGATCGGCTTGGCCCGAAAACTTACGAATCGAGATCGCGGTGCCGCGCAAGCTCAGCGGCGGCACGATCACGTTGACGCGGCTGCCGTCCTTGAGGCGGGCGTCGGCGAAGCGGCGTGGTCTGGTCGACGCGGCGGCCGACCGAGTTCACGATCCGCTGCGCGATCTGGAAACAGATGTTCCTCGTCGCGGAACTGGATGGGGCGAGCTCGAGCTTGCCCTTGCGCTCGACATAGGTCTGTTCGGGGCCGTTCACCATGATGTCGGTGATGTTCGGATCCGCGAGCAGTTCCTCGAGCGGCCCGAGCCCGGAGCAGCTCGTCGACCAGCACCTTTTCCAGCGCGAACTGTTCGCGGCGGTTGAGCGTCAGTTTCAGCTCGGCGAGCACCTCGCCGATGATCGGGCGGAATTCCTCCGCCAGCTCGTCCTGCCGAGCGTCGCCGCGGCCTCGGGATCGACGCGTTCGAGCAGGCGGGGAAGCACCTGTTCCTTGATCTTGTGGATCGACTGTTCCGAAGCCCTCGACCTTGCTCGCGCCCGCATCGCCCGACGCGGCCTGGCGATCGGCGAGTCGCTGCATCGCGTCGACCTGACCGATCGGCACGCCGCCCCTCGGTCTCGCCGGGCATCGGCAGGAGGGTGTCGAGCGCAGGGAATTGCGCGCCGCCCTCGGGATCGGGTCGCGGGGCGGGGCCGCCGCCCTGCATCGGTCGCGCGACGCCGAACGCGGGCCGCGCTGCCGTTCCGCCACTCATCCCACTGCGTCGTCCGAACGCGCGCTCATGCACCAGTCCCTCGATCGTTAATGCCGGGGTTACCGGCGAAGCCTTGCCAATTCGCTAACCAATCGGTCGGCGACCGCGCGTGCGCGTCCGAAACGGGTTCTGCCGCGGCGCGCGGGCGGATAAGGGGGCGCATGCTGATCCGCCTGCTATCCCTGCTCGTCCTTCCGCTCGCCGCGCTCATCGGCATCGCCGCCCCGCCAGCGCCGACGACATCAGCGCGACCGGGCGAGGGGTCGTGCGTGTCGTGACGATCGCGGTGGTCGACGATCCAGGTCGTCGGCTTCGGTCATGGCAGCGGCTTCGCGGTCGCGCCCAACCGGATCGTCACCAACGCGCATGTCGTCGAGCTGGCGGAACGCTATCCCGACAATGTCGTCGTCGGCGTGGTGCCGACCGAGGGCGACAAATCCTATCAGGGCAAGGTGATCGCCTATGACGTGCAGCGCGATCTGGCGCTGATCGAGTTCACCGGCGCGCGCCTGCCGCAGACCGCGCTGTATACAGGACCGATCGATGAGGGCGGGGCGGTGGTGTCGCTGGGCTTTCCGGCAATGTCGACCTCGCCACCGCGCGCTCGGCCGCGGACTATATCCGGCCGACCAGCCCGGTGCGGTCGGAGGGGCGTGTTCTCGGGCGGCGCAGTCTGAGCGATGTCGAGGTGCTGTTGCACACCGCCAATATCGCGCGCGGCAATTCGGGCGGGCCGCTGCTCGACCGGTGCGGGCGGGTGATCGGCGTCAATTCCGCGATCACCCGCGGCGAGAAGGGCGATTCGACGTTCGGTTTCGCGATCGCGGATACCGAGCTCGCCGCGTTCCTGCGCGAGGCGAAGCAGCCCTATAGCGCGGTCGGAACGCCGTGCACCTCGATCGAGGAGCGGTTGCGGCAGGACAGCGACGCAGACGTGCGCGCGGCGGCCGATGCGGCGGCGGCGCGGCGTGATGGCGACGCAGGCGGCGCTGTCGCGTGAACGCGCGCTGGAACAGGCGCGTATCGAGGCGGAGCGCCGGCGCGAGAACGTCATGGCGATCGCGGGGCCTGCTGCTGGTCGCAGGCGCGCTCGGGATCGGTGCGGCAGGGCTGCTCGAGATCCGCGCGGCCGGCGGCGTGCGGCGATCTGGACGGCAGCAGGCGGTGGCGTCGCGGTGGTCGCGGCGGTCGTCGTGTTCGTGGCCAGGCCGTCGGGCGCGGTCGACCTTCCCGCGGCGTCGGTCGCGCGATCGGGGCCGGTGGTCGAGGACAAGGCGCTCGGCCGGCTCATGTGCCGGCTGATCCCCGAACGGAGCCGGATCACGATCTCGTCGAGCGAAGACGTGCCGCTCAGCTGGGGTGCGGGCGGCTGCGTCAACGGCAAGACCCAATATGTCGCGGGCAATGGCCGGTGGGAACGCGTGCTGGTGCCCGAGGCCGAACAGACGGTGTCGCTGCTGTCGTTCGACCCGGCGACGCGGACCTATGCCAATACGCGCTATCTGATGTCGGCGGCGGGGATGACCGCGGCACGGGCGGCGCGTGGCGACACGCCGGGGCAGTGCACGACCGATCCGGCGGCGATCACGCGGCTGGTCGGACCAGCAGTCCGCAGTCGGGCCACGCTGCCGCCGCTGCCCAACGAGAAGCTCGTCTATTCCTGCACGTCGGCAGACTGATCGAATCGTTTACCCCCTCGGCACGCGTCGATCCGCATGGCAGGATGGCGGTGTCGAGGGGGATGGCGATGCGGGTAATGCACAGCGTTAGGCACGGGGTGGCGTGGAGCGTCACGATCATGGCGGGACTGGTCGGCGCCTGGACGCCGGCAGCGGCGAAATGGGCGCGCGCGACCTCCGATCATTTCGAGATCTATGCCGACATGCCGCCCGCCGCGCTCACGACGATGGCGACGCGGCTCGGAGCAGTTCGACGGGGCGATCCGGCATCTCCATCGTACGCCGGAGGGCACCGGCGCGAAGGGCGCGAACCGCGTCACCGTCTATGTCGCGAACGACGTCGCGGCGATCCGCCGATTGTCGGGCGATCGCGGCATCGCCGGATTCTACCTGCCGCGCGCGGGCTTGAAGTCGGTCGCCTTCACCCCGCGGATCGACGAGGGCGGGGACGGCAGTCGTTCGACGCGCGGCGGCGGATTCCGCAGATCGTCCTGTTCCACGAATATGCGCATCACTTCCTGCTGGGCAATTACGCCGCCGCCTATCCGGCATGGTTCTCCGAGGGCTATGCCGAGTTCGTCTCGACCGCCGCATTCGAGAAGGAGTATGTCCAGCTCGGCGGCGCGGCGCAGCACCGGGCGTACAGCCTGCTCGCGGCCAAGCCGGTGCCCGCGGCGACCCTGTTCGCGACCGGGCAGAAGCTGACCGACGAGCAGCGCGGGGTGATGTACGGGCGCGGCTGGTTGCTGACGCATTATCTGATGTTCGACGCGGCGCGCGGTCGGCAGTTCCAGCGGTATCTGACCGCGCTGAACGCGGGAACGCCGAGCGTTGCTGCGGCCACCGCGGCGTTCGGCGACCTGCGCGCGCTCGACAAGGCGCTCGATGCGTATCTTCGCCAGTCGCGCATCCCGGGGCTGCGGATCGCGTACGATAAGCTGCCCGTCGCGCCGGTGGTCGTGACGCCGTTGTCGCCGGGCGCCGCTGCAATGGTCGAGCTGCGGATGCAGTCGGAGCGCGGCGTCAACCGTGCCACCGCCGCACCGATCTTGCGCGCGCCGCCCGGATCGCGGCGGCCTGTCCCGACGATGCGCTCGCGCAGGGCTGGCTTGGCGGAGATGGCGTATGATGCGGGGCAGGACGATGCGGCGCTGGCTGCTGCCCGCGCGCTCGCCGCCGATCCGACGTCGCGGCAGGCGATGCTGTACAAGGCGCAGGTGATGATGCGGCGCGGCCGCTGCGCGCACGACGCTGCGCGATGCCGCTTCAATGGAGTGCGGCACGGCGCTGGATCGTCACGGCCAATCGCCGGGCGCCGGACGATGCCGAGGCGCTGTCGCTCTGTTATGACAGCTTCGCCGCGGCGGGCGAGGCTCCCAGCGCGGCCGCGATCGCGGGGATCGGTCGCGCGCTCGAGCTGGTGCCGCAGGACCCGGCGCTGCGCTTCAAGGTCGCGGCGCAGGCGATCCTCGATGGTCAGACCGATGCCGCCCGACGCGCGCTGCGCCCGCTCTTCATGACCCGCACCAGTCGGCGGACAACCCGGCGGCGCGGCTGATCGCGATCCTCGATACCGGCGTGACGGGGCCCGCGGCGATGCTCGCGCTTGCGAAAGCACAGGGAGACGGTGGCGGCGACGCCGTCTGGGGCCGACACCGGCGAATTAGCGGGTGTAGGCGGTGCGAGGGCGCGGACCCCGACCGTCGTCACGATGTCGACGGTCGGGGATCGCCTGAATGTGCTGGCGACAGGGTGGGTTGGCGCGGCGCCTCTTTTCGCCAGCAGCGCACGTTTGCGATCGAGGCCATAGGCGTAGCCGCCGAGTGTCCCGTCGGTGCGAAGCGCGCGGTGGCAGGGGATGAGGATGGCGATCGGGTTGGCGCCGCACGCGCTGCCGACCGCACGGACCGCGGCCGGGGTGCCGGCGGCGGCGGCGAGTTGCGTATGGTGCGCGTCTCGCCCGCGGGGATGCGAGCGAGCGCCTGCCAGACCGCCTCCTGGAACGCGGTGCCGCGGACGTCGAGCGGAAGGTCGTGCTGGCGGTCGGGTGATTCGACGCTGGCGACGACGCGCGCCGCGAGATCGGCGAGTGCCGCGTCGCCGGGCGTGACGATCGCCCGGGGGAAGCGCGCGACGAGGGCGGCCGCGTCCTCGTCGAACGCCACGCGGCACAGCCCCGTATCGGTCGCGGCGATCAGTAGCGGCCCGAGGCTGGTCGCGACGACCGTCCAGCGGATCCGGACCCCGTCGCCGCCGCGCGCCCAGACGCTCGGCGGCATCCCCATGCGCGCGCGACGCGGCGCCGGCATAGAAGCGACTCGGCGCGGCATAGCCCGCATCGTAGATCGCGGCGGCGACGTGCGCCTCCCGGGTCAGCGCGTCGGCGGCGCGTGCGCTACGCAGGCCGCGGGCGTAGGCGGCCGGCGTGACCCCGGTCGCGCGCTTGCTTGAACAGCCGGTGGAAATGATGCGGCGCATAGCCCGCCTGCGCCGAGCGAGCTGGTCGAGCGAGGCGGTCGTCCGTGGCTTCGAGCAGCGCGACGGCGGCGGCGACCGCGATCCGGTCGCGGCCCACGGAGTCCGGGGTACAGCGAAGGCAGGCCCGGAACCCGGCCGCCCGGGCGCTGGCCGGGTCATCATGGAAGACGACATTCTCGCGTCTGGGATGGCGGGCCGGGCAGCTCGGCTTGCAATAGATGCCGGTCGTCTTCACCGCGACGATGAACCGACCGTCCCACGCCCGGTCCCGGTTGGCAAAGGCGGTCCAGGCGGTGTCCGGATCTGGGGCGATGTGCGTCATTGACCAAGGTGTGGCGCGTCGGTCGGGGCGCTGCATCCCGCGGCTTGCGGTCAAACCGGGGAGCAAATGCCCGCTTCTCAGCCGCCGTTCGTGTGGAACAGCGCAAGCGTGCGCGCCTTGCGCAAGATCGGCGCTCGGCTCGTGATAATCCTTGCGGCGATCCGAGTTGAAGCCGTGGCCCGCCTCGTAGACATGGACCGTCGCGTTCGGCCAGTCCTTGGCGATCACCTGCTCGACGCCCTCCATCGGGATGCCGTGATCGTGGCGGCCGAAATGGACGATGACGGGGACCTTGGGCTCTTCGTCCGCCGCCGCCGGGATCATGCTGCCATAATAGCCGCTCGCGGCGGCCACGCCGGTGAGGCGGGTTGCGGCGAACCACGCGACCGATCCCCCATAGCAGCCAGCCGACGACGAACACCGGCCCCGGCGGGGGCGAGCGAGTCGATGCAGGTCTGGACGTCGGTCAGCGACAGTTCGAACGGATGGAAAGCTGCCGCGCAAGCTCGATCCCGCGGGCGAGGCCGTCACCCGAATAGTCCGCCTCGAAGCCCGGATGCTCGCGGTCGAACAGGGCGGGTGCCAGCACTTCATAGCCATCGGCGGCATATTCGTCGCACAGATCGCGGATATGGTCGGTGACGCCGAAGATCTCCTGCACGAGGACGAGGCCGCCGCGACGGTCTCCCGTCGGCTGCGCATGATAGACCGCGATCGTCGCGCCGTCGGACATGGTCATGCTTTCCATCGTGCCGGTCATTCCGATTCCTTGTCGTGTGATCCTGTTCCGACCATTATCGTCATTCCCGCGGAGGCGCGAACCCATAGTGGCAGGCCGTGCGATGAATGCGCTGGGTCCGGAGGATATGGATCCCCGCCTGCGCGGGGATGACGAAGAGGAGTGAGGTGGGCCTTCCAACCATCTGCCGATGACAAAACAGTCACGAAACCAGTCGTCTCGGCCGCCCGCCCGGCTTGCCAATGGTGGAACCCGATGCTATTTTCCGCGCCGCGTCCCGGTAGAGGTGCTTTCGCGCCCTCTTCCTTGTGGGACGGCGACATTCGGTTTCAGACGAGGATTGACAGGTCCGTGGAGACACTTCCCGGTAACGGCGGCGGCGCTATCCAGGCGAGCTTTAGGTGGGCGTTATGCGCTCGCCCTGTTCGAACGGCGCGTGACGCCAAGACGATCGACGCGGTCGAGCAGAGCCTGTCGACCGTGCGCGATGCGCTGGCGCAGTCCGACACGCTCCGCGACCTGACGACGAGCCCGATGGTATCGCGCGGCGCGCGCGGTGAAGGCGATCTCCGCCGTCGCCGACGAACTCGGCGTCGATGCGACCACGCGCAATTTCCTGGGCGTGCTGGCCGAGAACCACCGGCTCGGCGCAGCTGGCCAAGATCATCAAGGCGTATCGCACGCTTGCTGCGCAGCATCGCGGCGAGATCGCAGCCGAAGTGACAAGCGCGCATCCGCTGTCCGAAGAGCAGGTGATCGAGCTGAAGCATCAGCTCCGCCAGCGGGTCGGCCGTGAAGTTTCCGTCGACCTCAACGTCGACCCATCGCTGCTCGGCGGACTCGTCGTCCGCGTCGGCAGCCAGATGATCGATCTCGTCGATCCGCACCCGTTTGAACACGCTCGCGCAGGCGATGAAAGGCTGACCATGGATATCCGCGCCGCAGAAATCTCGAAGATCATCAAGGATCAGATCGCCAGCTTCGGCACCGAGGCCCAGGTCAGCGAGACCGGCCAGGTGCTGAGCGTCGGCGACGGCATCGCGCGCATCTTCGGCCTCGACAACGTCCAGGCCGGCGAGATGGTCGAATTCGCGAACGGCGTGCAGGGCATGGCGCTCAACCTGGAGGCCGACAATGTCGGCGTCGTGATCTTCGGGTCTGACTCGGAGATCAAGCGAAGGCGACATCGTCAAGCGCACCGGCACGATCGTCGACGTGCCGATCGGCAAGGAGCTGCTCGGCCGCGTGGTCGACGGTCTCGGCAACCCGATCGACGGCAAGGGCCCGATCACACGACCGAGCGCAGCCGCGTCGAGAGTCAAGGCCCGGGCATCATCCCGCGCCAGTCGGTCAGCGAGCCGGTCCAGACCGGCCTGAAGGCGATCGACGCACTCGTTCCCGTCGGCCGTGGCCAGCGCGAGCTGATCATCGGCGATCGCCAGACCGGCAAGTCGGCGGTCGCGATCGACGCGTTCATCAACCAGAAGACCGCGAACGCGGGCGACGACGAATCGAAGAAGCTGTATTGCGTCTATGTCGCGGTCGGGCAGAAGCGCTCGACCGTCGCGCAGCTCGTCAAGACGCTCGAAGAGAATGGCGCGATGGAATATTCCATCGTCGTCGCCGCCACCGCGTCGGACCCCGCACCGCTGCAGTATCTCGCGCCCTATACCGGCGTCGCGATGGGCGAGTATTTCGCGATCGCGGCATGCACGCGCTGATCGTGTTCGACGATCTGTCGAAGCAGGCCGTCGCCTATCGCCAGATGTCGCTGCTGCTGCGTCGTCCGCCGGGCCGCGAAGCCTATCCCGGCGACGTGTTCTATCTGCACAGCCGTCTGCTGGAGCGTGCGGCCAAGATGTCGGACGCGAATGGCGGCGGCTCGCTGACCGCGCTGCCGATCATCGAGACGCAGGCGGGCGACGTGTCGGCGTACATCCCGACCAACGTGATCTCGATCACCGACGGCCAGATCTTCCTCGAAACCGACCTGTTCTTCGCGGGCGTGCGCCCGGCGATCAACGTCGGCCTCTCGGTCAGCCGCGTCGGCTCGGCCGCGCAGACCAAGGCGATGAAGAAGGTGTCGGGCTCGATCAAGCTCGAGCTGGCGCAGTATCGCGAGATGGCGGCGTTCGCGCAGTTCGGGTCGGATCTCGATGCGTCGACGCAGAAGCTGCTGAACCGCGGCGCGCGTCTGACCGAGCTGCTCAAGCAGGCGCAGTTCTCGCCGATGCCGTTCGAGGAGCAGACCGCGTCGATCTTCGCCGGCACCAGCGGTTTCCTCGACAAGGTGCCCGTCGCCGACGTGACCCGTTACGAGCGGCGCACTGCTGGCCGACATGCGCGCGAACCATGCCGGCGTGCTGACCAAGATCCGCGATACCCGCGATCTGGGCGACGAGGCGAAGGACAAGCTGAAGGCAGCGCTCGAGGCGTTCGCCAAGACGTTCGCATAAAGTAGAACCATGCCCGGTCGTCCCTGAAGGCGAAATGAGGAGGCTGGGCTGGCCTCCGCCGTCGCGGGAACAAAGGGACGTAGATGGCGAGCCTCAAGGCCCTCCAAGATCCGTATCGGCTCGGTCAAGTCGACGCAGAAGATCACCAAGGCGATGAAGATGGTCGCCGCTGCGAAGCTGCGCCGTGCGCAGGACGCGGCGGTCGCCGCGCGTCCCTATGCCGAGCGGCTCGAAGCGGTGATGGCCAGCCTTGCCGGCGCGCGTCGGCATCGCGCCGGGCGCGTCGCCGCTGCTGGCGGGACCGGCAAGGACCAGGTCCATCTGATCGTCGTCGCGACGTCGGAGCGTGGTCTGGCCGGTGCGTTCAACACCAACATCGTCCGCGCGGCGCGCCGCAAGGCCGAGGCGCTGATCGCGGCCGGCAAGACCGTGAAGTTCTATGTCGCCGGCAAGAAGGGGGCGCGTGATCAAGCGCTTCTTCCCGAACGACATCGCTCGCCGATCACGAGATGGGCGGGATCAAGAAGCTCGCGTTCAGCGACGCGCAGGCGATCGCCGACGACCTGATCGCGCGCTTCGGCGAGGGGCAGTTCGACGTCGCGCATCTGTTCACGCTGGTGCAGTTCGTCTCGGCGCTGGTGCAGGTGCCGACCGGCATCCAGATCGTTCCGGTGCCGCTCTCGACCATCCCCGGCGCAGAGGCGCGACCCAACGCGCCGGCAGAAGCGGTGGTCGAGTACGAGCCCGACGAGGAAGCGATCCTCGCCGATCTGCTGCCGCGCAACGTCGCGATCCAGATCTTCCGCGCGCTGCTGGAGAAAACGCAGCGTCGGATGAGGGCAGCCGCATGAACGCGATGGACAACGCCACGCGCAACGCGGGCGACATGATCACGCGCCTCTCGATCCAGTATAACCGTACACGCCAGGCCGCGATCACGACCGAGCTGGTCGAAATCATCTCAGTCACGCGCGCCGAAGCGCGTCGAAGATGGAGAAATTGGACGACCCCGCCCATTTTAAGCCTTCCGGTGCAGTAAAGGAAGCAGAGCATCGCCATGGCAACCGCCCCAGAGACCATCGCCCCAGTGGCGGCAACGAACAACACGGGTCGCGATCTCGCAGGTCATCGGCGCGGTCGTCGACGTGCATTTCCCCGACAAGCTGCCCGCGATCCTGTCGGCGCTCGGAAACCGACAACAACGGCAACCGGCTGGTGCTCGAAGTCGCGCAGCATCTCGGCGAGAACACCGTCCGCACGATCGCGATGGACGCGACCGAGGGTCTGACCCGCGGCCAGACCGTCACCGACACCGGCGCGCAGATCCGCGTGCCCGTCGGCCCGAAGACGCTCGGCCGCATCCTCAACGTCATCGGCGAGCCGATCGACGAGCGTGGCCCCGTCGGCACCGAGCAGACGCGCCCCGATCCATGCCATCGGCACCGCTGTTCGTCGACCAGTCGACCGAGAGCGCGATCCTGGTCACCGGCATCAAGGTCATCGATCTGCTCGCACCCTATACGCGAAGGGCGGCAAGATCGGCCTGTTCGGCGGCGCCGGCGTCGGCAAGACCGTGCTGATCCAGGAACTGATCAACAACATCGCCAAGGGCCACGGCGGCGCCCGGTGTTCGCGGGCGTCGGCGAGCGTACCCGCGAGGGTAACGATCTGTACCACGAGTTCCTCGACGCGGGCGTCATCGCCAAGGATGCCGACGGCAATCCGCAGTCGGAGGGCTCGAAGGTCGCGCTGGTATTCGGCCAGATGAACGAGCCGCCGGGCGCACGCGCCCGCGTCGCGCTGTCGGGCCTGACGATCGCCGAATATTTCCGCGACGTCGAAGGGCAGGACGTGCTGTTCTTCGTCGACAACATCTTCCGCTTCACGCAGGCGGGCGCAGAAGTGTCGGCGCTGCTCGGCCGCATTCCGTCGGCCGTGGGCTATCAGCCGACGCTGTCGACCGACATGGGCGCGCTGCAGGAGCGCATCACCTCGACCAACAAGGGGTCGATCACCTCGGTGCAGGCCGTGTACGTTCCCGCGGACGATCTTACCGATCCGGCGCCGGCAACGTCGTTCGCGCATCTCGATGCGACGACCGTGCTCAACCGCGCGATCTCCGAGCTGGGCATCTACCCGGCGGTCGATCCGCTCGACTCGACCTCGCGTCTGCTCGAGCCGCGCGTCGTCGGCCAGGAGCATTACGACACCGCCCGTGCGGTCCAGTCGACGCTGCAGAAGTACAAGTCGCTGCAGGACATCATCGCCATTCTCGGCATGGACGAGCTGTCCGAGGAGGATAAGCTCACCGTGCAGCGTGCGCGCAAGATCCAGAAGTTCCTGAGCCAGCCGTTCCACGTCGCCGAGGTCTTCACCGGCATCAGCGGCAAGTTCGTCCAGGTCGAGGACACCGTCCGTTCGTTCAAGGCGGTGGTCGAGGGCGAGTATGATCACCTGCCCGAGAGCGCCTTTACATGGTCGGCGGCATCGACGAAGCGGTCGCCAAGGCCGAGAAGATGGCCTGCGGAGGCGTAAGCCGACCTGACTGAAAGCTTCTCTCCCCTCGGGGGAGGGTTGGGAGGTCTCGCCACGTCGCGCGCTCTGATAGCGCGAGCCTCACCCCGACCCCTCCCCTGACGGGGAGGGGAGGAGAAGAAACAAGATGCTGCATTTCGAACTCGTCACGCCAGAAAAAGCTCGTCCGGTCGGAGGAGCGTCTATATGGTCGTCGTCCCCGGCACCGAAGGCGATTTCGGCGTGCTGGAAGGCCATGCGCCGTTCATGTCGACCGTCCGTGACGGAAGCGTGCAGGTGCATCGGACGCAGAACGGCACGCCCGAGACGATCGCGATCGCGCGGTGGTTTCGCCGAGGTCAACGCCAAGGGCCTGACCATCCTCGCCGAGCAGGCGGGCGAGTAAAAACCGCCTCAGGCGAGCGCCGCGTCGGTAGCGACGGGCGCTGCCGCCTTGCGCAGCCGGGCTAGAACCTGCAGCAGCGGCCGTTCGATCCAGCGGTGGACGATGAGCCCGCGACCGTCGACAGTGTCACGACTAGCGCGACGAAGACCAGCGCCGGGCATTCCGGCAACATCCCGCCGATGCGCCACAGCAGCGCGATCAGGCAAGGGGTGGACGAGATAGGTCGAATGGAGGCGTCGCCGATCCGCGCGACGATCCGGTCGAACCGGCCGCCACCCGGCGTGTCGATCACCCCGAGCAGGACGAGCGCCCAGGGCGGCCCCCAGGTCCAGCTGCGTGCAAGACCGGAGGTGCCGGCGACTGCCGCCTGGACATCGCCCGAGACCGCGGGACCTAGCCCGACGGCGATACCGATAGCGAGCAGCGCGGTTCCCAGAACCGTGGCCATCGCCGCGACGGGTGCGGTGATGCCCGTCGCCAGGCGATCCAGACGAAGCAGGCCAAAGGCGAATTCCAGCTGCATCGGATTGAAGAGCAGCCGCGCCGGCGCCCAGCCGGGCTGGACGGTGCAGCCGAGCAGCGCAACGGTGAGCGTCGCGACCAGCAGCCACCGGGTCCTGTGGTGGCGGGCGGTCATCGCGAGCGCGACGAGCGCGTAGAAGGCAAATTCGAAGCCCAGCGTCCAGCCGACAGGCAGAGCGAAGGCTGATGATAGTCGGCGCCATCGAGCAGCGGGAGGACGGTGATCGACATCAGCATCGCCTCGACCGGCTGCGGCTCGGTCGCGACGAGGATATAGGCGATGCTGGCGAGCGCGAAGAGCGGACGATGCGGCGCCAGCGCTGGACGAGAAAACCCCAGGGATCGCGTGGTGCGGTCGCGAGCGACTGCGCCATGACGAAGCCGCTGATGACGAAGAAGAGATCGACGCCGCTGATGCCGACCACGGAGAGATTGGGCACCGACGGGATGAACGCGCCGGTGATCCGGACCGGACCCGCATCGACCAGGTTCGCTGCATGCGCGGCAACGACGATCGTCGCGGCGAGCGCGCGCAGCCATTGCGACCGGGGTGACACGCTGCGCCGACATCCACCCTGGAGGCGTGCTAGCGGTTTAAGCGTCGGTTGCTGTCGTATCAGAGAAAATTATAGGGATCGACGTCGACGGTGACGCGCACCTTGACGGCCAGTCGAGCGTGCCGAGCCATGCACGGATGACGTCCTGCACGTCGAGCGCGCGCTTCGGGCATGGACGAGCAGGCGGTAGCGGTGCCGGCCGCGCAGCATCGCGAGCGGCGCGGGCGCGGGGCCGTAGAACATGCATCCTCGACCTGCGGCGCGCTTCGCCCGACGAGATTGGCGGTGTCGTGCGCGCACACGCTGATCCTCCGACGAGACGACGATCGCGGCATAACGGCCGAAGGGCGGCGCGCCCGCATCCTTGCGCGCCTCGGTCTCGGCCGCATAAAAGGCGTCGGCGTCGCCGGTGATCAGCGCCTGCATCACCTGCGCGGCTTGGGGCTGTGCGTCTGGATGAAGACATGGCCGGGCTTCTCCCCGCGGCCGGCACGCCCCGACACCTGGCGGATCTGCTGGAAGGTGCGCTCGGCCGCGCGCAGGTCGCCGCCGTCGAGCCCCAGATCCGCATCGACGACGCCGACCAGCGTCAGATTTGGGAAGTGATAGCCCTTGGTCACCAGCTGCGTGCCGACGACGATGTCGATATCGCCCGCCTCCATCCGGTCGACGAATTCCGCCGCCTTGGCAGGCGACCAGATCGTGTCCGGGTGACGACCGCGGTCTTCGCCTCGGGAAACAGCGCGGCGACCTCGTCCGCGATCCGCTCGACGCCGGGACCGCAGGCGACGAGCGTATCCTCGCCCTGGCATTCGGGACAGACGCGCGGCGTCGGCTCGGCATGGCCGCAATGATGACAGGCGAGCCGCCGCGTCAGCCGGTGCTCGACCATCCACGCGGTGCAGTTCGGACACTGGAACCGGTGCCCGCAGGTGCGGCACAGCGTCAGCGGTGCATAGCCCGGCGGTTGAGGAACAGCAGCGCCTGTTCGCGCTTCTCCAGCGTCGCCTGCATCGCCTGGACCAGCCGCGGGCGAGCCAGCGACCGCGCTCGGGCGGCTCTCTTGATCAGGTCGATCGGCTCGATCGTCGGCATTTCCGCCACGCCGAACCGGCCGGGCAGCTTCAGTTCGGCATAGCGGCCGGTCGCGACCTGCTGGCGGGTCTCGATCGCGGGGTCGCGGAGGCGAGGATGACCGGGCACCCCTCGAACTTGCCGCGCATCACCGCGACGTCGCGCGCATGATAATGCACGCCCTCTTCCTGCTTGAAGCTGGTCTCGTGCGCCTCGTCGACGACGATCAGGCCAAGATCGCGATAGGGCAGGAACAGCGCGGATCGTGCGCCGACCGTCACCAGCGCCTCGCCGCTCGCGATCGCACGCCATGCGCGCCGGCGCTGGGTCGACCGCAGCCGGAATGCCACGCGATCGGCTCGCAGCCGAACCGGTCGTGGAAGCGCTTGAGGAACGGCTCGGTCAATGCGATCTCGGGCAGCAGCACCAGAGTCTGGCGGCCGTCGCGGATCGCCTGCGCGACCGCCTCCGAAATAGACCTCGGTCTTGCCCGATCCGGTCACGCCGTCGAGCAAAGTCGGCGTGAAGATGTGGTCGGCGACGCCTTTGACGAGCGAGTCCGCCGCCGCGCGCTGATCGGGCGACAGCGTGGGAACGTGATGCAGCGGGTCGGGGACAGGATAGGGCTGTCGATATCCACCTCGACCGCCTGATCCCGCCGACCTTGACGAGACCGCGAATGACCGCGTCGCTCACCTCGGCGAGCTGCGCCAGTTCGCGGATCAGGCCCCGGCGATCGCCGATCCGTTCGAGCGCCTGTTCGCGTTGCGGCGTCAGGCGCGGGGGATCGTGCCGGTCGCGCGATATTCGGTCGCGGTGCGCGCGCTCGAGCGCGGAAGTCGAGGCGAGCGACATCCGCAGCACCGAGGCGGGGGCGCCAGATAATAATCGGCGGTCCATTCGATCAGCCGGCGAAGCGGCGCACCGAGCGGCGGTACGTCCGCAACCGCGAGCAGATTGCGCAGGCGGTTGTCGCCGACCTCCGCATCGGACGGCATCCGCTCCGCCTCCCACACCACGCCCAAGCAGCTGGCGCGGGCCGAGCGGCGCGACGACGATCGAGCCGGGCGCGACGTCCATGCCCGCGGGCACGCGGTAGTCGAGCGGCCCGAGGGCGGCGTTGAGGATCAGGACACGGGCGCGCGACGACATGGCCGACGCATATGGGGGCAGATCGACTCGACGGAAACCTTTTAGCGGCGTGTGGTCGTTCGTCGCGGCGCCCATCGGGGTGAACCCGATCAGGCGGCGCGGCGCCGTTCGCCGATCCGTTCGCGCTTGGCGCGGTAGAGGACGATGTCGACGCGGTGGACGAAATCGCGGACCGTCTGGCAATCGGCTTCGAGCGCGGCGATGCCGACGGTGCCCGCGCTGATCATCGCCAGGCCGTCGACCGAGACCGGCACCTGCAACGCCTCCTGCAGCCGGCTGACGATCTCTTCCGGGTGCACCGACCAGCGCGCGGGTCGTCGACGATCACCGCGAATTCGTCACCGCCGAAAGCCGCGCGGCAGGCTGCCGCGAAGCCATGGCGCCTGCAGGATCTGGCCGACGCCGCGCAGCACGTCGTCGCCCGCGTTGTGGCCGAGCGTGTCGTTGATCGCCTTGAACCCGTCGAGATCGACCAGCGCGAGCAGCAACGGCGTTGCCGCTGTACGCGCGCGCGTGATGGCCGCGTCGAGCGCCCGGTCAAACGCGGCCCGGTTGGCGAGGCCGGTGAGCGCATCGGTTTCGGCCGTGCGTCGCAGCGTGAGTTCGAGCGCGTGACGCTCGGTCACGTCCTGGAAGATGCCGACGATCGCGACAGGACCGTCCACGTTCCGCTGGGCCGCATGTTCGAGCTCGCCCCGCACGCGCACCCGTCGTGGATTGCCCAGCGCAGTGGTGAAGTCGAGTTCGAGATCGATCGGGACACCGGTCCGGATGACGTCGGTGAGCGCCTGCGCGATCTGTTCGCGGGCATGGGGATAGTGATCGATCGCCTTCGACGGGTCGGGTTGCGCGCCCAGCGGCAGCTCGTGGATCCGGAAGACGCCGTCGGACCATTCGAGCGGACCGTCGGGCCACAGCACCCGCCACGATCCGATCGCCGCCATCCGCTCGGCCTGGCGGAAGATGCGGATCCTGGCGAGCGAGAACGGACGACTGGCGATCCGCGGTCACCGCGATCGCCAGCGCCTGCATTGCCGCGGTCCGCGCGGCGATCGCCGCCTCGGCAAGCGTGGCGAGATGCACAAGCGCTTTCCGCCCTGCCGCGTTCAGGCTGCGCGGATGGGTGTCGAGCACGCACAGCGCGCCGATCGGGTGACGTCGTCCGTCGTCGGCGATCGCGTGGATCGGGGCACCGGCATAGAATCGCACCCCGTCGGATGCGGCAACCAGGGGGCTGGCAGCGAACCGCGAATCACCCGACAGGTCCTCCTCCACGACCAGCGGCGCCGATCCCTGAATGGTGACGTTGCACATCGTCACGTCGCGCGCGATCTCGCCGCGTTCGCCGTCATTGGCGGCCTTGATCCACAAGCGGTCGCGATCGATCAGCGTCATCATCGCGCTGGGGCAGTCGAGCATTTCTGGCGCCAGCGCGACGAGCGCGTCAGGAATTCGCGTTCCGGTTCGGTATCGAGCAGCGCGAGCGCGTTGAGCGTCGCCACCCGGCGTTCCTCGTCGGCCGAGGCAAAACGCGATGGTGATCCGGGCATTTCGCGAGGGGCGGACTCGGGGAGCGACATGTCTTCGAATAGGCCTGCGTTAGTTAATTTTCTTTGTCGTTCAAACGCTCTAGCATGCAGGAATGACTCACCCGACACGCTTCCCCGTCGATGCTCTGGGCGACGCATCTGGCGCGGGACCGGATGCGGTCGGTGCACACGGTGCGCGCCTATCGCGCGGTCGCCGAGCGGCTGACGGCGTTCCTCGTCGGGCACTGGGCGGGGGCGGTCGACCGCGCGGCGCTGGGCCGGACGAGCACGGCGGATCTTCGCGCCTATCTGGCCTATCGGCGCGGGCAGGGGCTGGGGAATGCATCGGCGGCGCGCGAGCTGTCCGCGGTGCGCGGTTTTCTCGCATGGGCGAATGCGGATGCCGAACCGCCGCGGCTGAAGGGGCCGCGGGTCCAGCGCGGCGTGCCGCGGCCGATCTCGCCGGCCGAAGCGGTGGCGCTGGCCGGGAGGTCGCCGACGACGCTGCCGAGCCGTGGATCGGCGCGCGCGACTGGGCGGTGCTGATGCTGCTGTACGGCGCGGGGCTGCGAATCGGTGAGGCGCCGTTGCTGCTGACGCCGGCGATCCTGCCGCTCGGCGAGACGCTGTCGGTAACCGGCAAGCGCGCCAAGACGCGGATCGTACCGCTGTTGCCGCAGGTCCGGACCGCGATCGAGGCCTATGTCGCAGCGTGCCCCCTGGGCGCTGGTGCCGGGAGCCGCTGTTCCGGGGCGCGAAGGTGGCCCGCTCGCCCCCGCGATCGTGCGCCGCGCGGTCCGCGGGGCCGCGGGCGGCTCGGGCTGCGGCGAGCGGACGACGCCGCACGCACTGCGCCACAGTTTTGCGACGCATCTGCTGGGGGCGCGGGGCGGACCTGCGCGCGTTGCAGGAGCTGCTCGGCCATGCGAGCCTCAGCTCGACGCAGATCTATACGCAGGTCGACGCCGCGCATCTGATGGACGTGTACCGCAACGCGCATCCGCGCGCGTAGCGCAGGTCAGCCTTTCGGCTTCCATGTCAGCACGCGCCAGCCATAGGCCAGCGCGATGATGACGAACGTCGCGACCGAAACCGGGCCGACATAGCGGTCGAGCTGCTGGAACCGCGAGCCGAGCAGGATGCCGGCATAGGCGAGCACGGTGTTCCAGATCGCGCTGCCCGCAGCGGTCCAGATCCTGAACTTCCACAACGGCATGTACGTCGCCATGCCGGCCGGGAGAGAGATGATCGTCCGGAAGGTCGGCATGAAGCGGAAGACGAAGATCACCCAGCCGCCGCGCTTCACGAAGAACCGGTGGACCTTCTCGATATCGGACCATTCGATCGTCAGCCAGCGGCCATGCCGCTCGACGAACGGGCGGAAGCGCTCGTAGCCGATGTTCCGGCCGATATAATACCAGAAGTAATTGCCCGCGACCGATCCGACCGTCCCCGCGACGATCAGCGGCACGACCGCCATATGGCCGCGCGCGACGGCAATGCCGCCGAGCCCCATGATCACCTCGGACGGCACGGGCGGCACGATATTCTCGAGCGCCATCAGCAAAAAGATGCCGAAATAGCCGCCCCAGGCGATCAGGTTGATGATGAATTCGGTCATGGCTAACCGATACTTCGGGGGGGCCGCATGTGTTCCCTCGACAGTTAGGTCGCACCATCCCGGCCTGAACCGGGATGGTGGTTTTCCTTACCGCGCCGCGACCTTCGCCTCGATCGCGTCCCAGATCATCGCGGAGACGTCGGTGCCGTCGAACCGTTCGATCGCGACGATGCCGGTGGGCGAGGTCACGTTGATCTCGGTCAGCCATTTGCCGCCGATCACGTCGATGCCGACGAACAGCAGCCCGCGCTTCTTGAGTTCAGGCCCGAGGACCGCGCAGATCTCGCGCTCGGTCGGGGGTCAGCTCGGTCTTTTCCGCCGAGCCGCCGACCGCGAGGTTGGAGCGGATCTCGCCTCGCCCGGCAGGCGGTTGATCGCGCCGGCGACTTCGCCGTCGACGAGCACGATGCGCTTGTCGCCCTTGGCCACGTCGGGAAGGAACGCCTGACCATGTGCGGCTCGCGCCACGTCATGTTGAAACACCTCGATCAGCGCGGACAGGTTGGCGCCGTCCGATCTCGACCTTGAAGATCGCCTTGCCGCCATTGCCGTGGAGCGGCTTGATCACGATCGCGCCGTGCTCGGCCAGGAAGGCGCGCCTCGTCGAGGCTGCGCGTGACGAGCGTCGGCGGCATGAACTGCGGATAGTCGAGCACGAACACCTTTTCGGGTGCGTTGCGGACCTGTGCCGGGTCGTTCACGACCAGCGTCTTGCCGGCGATCCGCTCGAGCAGATGCGTCGCGGTGATGTAGCCGAGATCGAAGGGCGGGTCCTGCCGCATGAGCACGACGTCGGCCTCGTCGCCGAGATCGAGGTTCACCGGCTCGCCGACGCTGAAATGATCGCCGGTCACGCGCTGCACGGTGACGGGGTGCGCCTTCGCCCAGACCCGGCCGTCGCGGTAGTTGAGATCCTCCGCGGCATAATGGAACAGGCCGGTGCCCGCGCCTCCCTGTGCGGAGAGCATCAGCGCGAAGGTCGAATCGCCCGCGATATTGATGCTGTCGAGCGGGTCCATCTGGACGGCGACGGTGAGGAGGCTTCCATGCGTCTTCCTTCTGCGCGGTCGAGCACCATCCATCTGCGTCCTCCTGTAGTCATCCTGACGCGCGCAGGGCCGCAGGGAGTCACCCGACCCGTCAGTGATGACGCTCAGCCGATCCATGCATTCTCGATATGGCGGGGCGCGTACCCGGCGCGAGCAGGATGACGTCGACGCGGATGTCGTCGCCGGGCCCGGCATAGCGCGGCATCAAAAACTCTGCCGCCGCGGCGACCCGCGCGAGCCGCCGCTCGTCGATCGCGAAGTCGAGTTCGGCGGCGGTCGCGCGCGTCTTCACCTCGACGAACGCGATGAGCGTCCCTTGCGCGCGACGATGTCGACCTCGCCCGCAGGCGTCCGCACGCGGCGGTCGAGGATGCTCCAGCCCTTCAGTCGCAGCCACCAGCCGGCCAGCCGCTCCCGCGCCGCCCCGCAGCTTCCGCGACCTGTCGATCGGCGGTGCTCGCCGTCCGCCTGCGGGAGGGCGCGGGGCGGAGGGTCACCTTCGCCTTCAGTTCGAGCGCGCGGGCGTAGAGCGTCTTGCGGTCGAGCCCGGAGCGCCTTGGGCAACCTCGCTCGCGGCCTGGCCGGTGGAGAGGCGGGTGAGGGCATCGGCCAGCGCCGTGTCGGCATCCTCCGCGCTGGCCGGGGCGTCGCCGGGGGCGCGATGACGATGACGATCTCGCCACGCGGCGGCGCGTCGGCGTAGCGGGTGGCGAGGGTCGTCAGCGTGCCGGTCACCGCCTCCTCGAACCGCTTTTTGGTGATTTCACGTGTGACGCGCCGCCTCACGGTCGCCGAGTCCTTCGGCGAGCGCGGCAAGGCTGGCACCGAGACGCGGGACCGATTCGTAGAGCACCAGCGTCGCGCGGATCGTGGCGATCTCGGCGATCGCCTCCGACCGGGCATGCGCCTTGGACGGCAGGAAGCCGACGAACAGGAAGCGATCGGTCGGCAGTCCCGCCAGCGTGAGCGCGGCGACCGCGGCGCAGGGGCCGGGGATCGTCACCACGAGATGCCCCGCCGCGCGCGCGTCGCGCACCAGTTTGAATCCGGGATCGGAAATCAGCGGCGTGCCCGCGTCCGACACCAGCGCCACCGCCTCGGTCGCCATCCGCGCGATCAGCGCGGGGCGGACGCCCTCGGCGCTGTGGATCATGATAGGGGACCATCGGCGTCTTGGTCCCGACATGGCGGAGCAGACCGGCGGTGACACGGCTGTCCTCGACCGCGACGACGTCGGCACGCGCGAGGATATCGGCGGCACGCGGCGACAGATCACCGAGATTGCCGATCGGCGTCGCGACGATGTAAAGGCCGGGGTTCAGTGGAGTTTCAGGGTTCATGGGGATTGTCATGGCAGACGCAGCGACGATAGGGCAATCGGCCCGGCACCGGATGCGCGCGTTTGGGCGCTCGGCGGCACTCACGCTGGCCTGCCTGCTGGGCGCGTGCCAGACGATCGTCCCGCGCGGTCCCGTCGAGCCGTCGCAGCAGCGCCCGACCACCCGTCCTACCGACACGCCGACGATCGGGGTCGAGACCGGCATCCCGCGCGATGCCGAGCGCAACCGCGTCGCGCTGCTCGTGCCGCTGTCGGGAAGCAATGCGGGGTCGGCACGTCGATCGCCAATGCGACGATGATGGCGCTGCTCGACACGCAGAACCAGCGCGTGCGGATCACCAATTACGATACCGCGACGGGTGCCGCGGCCGCGGCCCAGCGCGCGATCGCAGAAGGCGCGCAGCTGATCCTGGGGCCGCTGCTGTCCGACGACGTGCGGACGGTCGCGCCGATCGCGCGCGCGGCGGGCGTGCCGGTGCTGAGCTTCTCGAACGATCTCGGGGTGGCCGGCAACGGCGCCTATCTGATGGGCTATGTGCCGACCCAGTCGATTTCGCGCGTCGTCGATTTTCGCGCGCGAGCGCGGCGTGTCGAACTTTGCCGGGCTGGTCCCGAACGGACTGCTATGGCGAGCGCGCCTCGACCGCATTCCTCCGCGCGGTCGAGGGCGGGCGGCCAGGTCGTGTCGCCCAGACCTATGGCCGGACCGCCGGTGGCGTGTCGGGGCGGTCACGCGGCTCGCGGCGAAGGCAACCCTATGATGCCGTGCTGATCGCCGACAGCGGTTCGACCGCGGCGTCGGCGGCGGCGCTGGTGAAGCGCGGCGCCGGCGCATCGACCCGGATCCTCGGCACCGAGCTGTGGAATTCCGAATCGAGCGTCGCCGCCAAGCCGGCGTTGAACGGCGCCTGGTATGCGAGCGTGTCGGATACGCTGTACCGGCAATATGCCGCCAAATACCGCGCACGCTTCGGCAGCGGGACCGTACCGCCTGTCGAGCCTCGGCTGCCGATTCGGTGCTGCTGACGGTGCGGATCGCGCGCGACTGGAAGCCGGGGACGGCGTTTCCCCGTGTCGCGGCTGCGCGATGGCGACGGCTTTTCGGGCATCGACGGTGCGTTCCGCTTCGGCCGCGACAATGTCGCCGAGCGCGCGCTGGAGGTGAAGGAAATCCGCGGCGGCACGACGAGCGTGGTGTCGCCGGCGCCGACCGGCTGACGCTTCGGTTCGTATCCCCGCGGAGTCCGGGCCTTACCAGTCCGGCCTTCCCGCCTGCGCGGGGAGGCCGGCGGGGGGTTACGCCGTCACGATCTCCGGGCAGGATCGCGTCGAGCAGCAGCGCACCCGCTTCGGTGACGCGCAGCCGGCCCGGTGAGCGGGCGACGAGGCCGAGATCCTCGAGCCGTGCGACGGCGGCGAGATCCACCGGCACCACGCCGGCGTTGAGCCGCGTGATCCGGTCGAGATCGACCCTCGGCCAGGCGCAGCCCCATCAGCAGCGCCTCGGTCGCGCGCGTCGAGGGGTGAGGGGTCCTCGACCTCCATCCCGTGGCCGTTGCGCTCGATCGCCGCGAGCCAGTTTTCGGGCTTCTTGCGACGCACCGTCGCCAAGCCACCGCGGCGGCCATGCGCGCCAGGGCCGATCCCGGCATAATCCTGATAGCGCCAATAGGCGAGATTGTGGCGGCTCTCCGACCCCGGCCGCGCGTGGTTCGAGGTTTCATAGGCGGGAGCCCGGCGGCTTGCGGTGTCGGCGCGCGTCGCCTCGAACAGGTCGGCTGCGCTGTCGCCGTCGGGAATGACGATGCGCCCCGCAGAGCGCTTCGGTCGCGAACCGCGTGCCGGGCTCGATGGTGAGCTGGTAGAGCGACAGATGCTCGGTCCCGAAACTCCAGCGCGCGCGCGAGTTCGGCGCGCCAGTCGGCAAGCCGCTGGCCGAGAGCGCATAGATCAGGTCGAAACTCACGCGCGGAAAGACGCTCTGCGCGGTCGCCAGCGCCGCCTGCCCCTCGTTCACGTCATGCGCGCGGCCGAGGAATTTCAGCGCCTGATCGTCGAGCGACTGAAGTCCCAGCGACACGCGGTTGACGCCTGCGCTCGCGAGGTCGGCGAAGCGCGCGGCCTCGACCGAGGAGGATTGGCCTCGAGCGTGATCTCGATCCCCTCGGCAAAGCCCCAGGCGCGTTCGGCGGCGTCGAGGATCGCGGCGACCGTTGCGGGCGGCATCAGCGAGGGCGTGCCGCCGCCGAAGAAGATCGACTGAAGCTTGCGTCCCGGCAGCACCGACGCCTCGTGCGCGAGGTCGGTGAGCAGCGCCGCGCGCCACGCCGCCTGGTCGACGCCCTCGCGGACATGGCTGTTGAAGTCGCAATAGGGGCATTTCGACACACAGAACGGCCAATGGACGTAGAGCGCGAGGTCCCCCGAGGGCGGCGGGGCGGGGCTTGGCGTTTCGATCGAAGGGCATTATCTCCGCGCATATGGTCGCACGGAGCGACAGAAGGAAGCGCAATGACGGTTCGGTTGGGTCTGGCAGTTGCGGCGGCGTTGCTCGCCGGAGGCTTGCGCGCGCAGGGGCCGGAACGCGTCGTGGAGCGGCGCGGACGCAGGCGCCGGCGCCGCGCGGGCCCGCGCTCCTCAAGGCGGCGATGATGGACGGGCACAATCGCCGCGCGGGCGGCGGTGGGTGTTCCGCCGCTGGTGTGGAGCGATACGCTGGCGACCACGCGCGCGCGCCTATGCCGAGAAATGGCCAACACGCGCAAATTTGCGCATGCGCATCAGGTTCAGGGTCCCGGCCGCGAAGGCGAGAATCTGTGGACCGGCACGCGCTATGCCTATGCCTATCCTGAGATGATCGGCCACTGGGTCGCCGAACGGAAGGATTTCGTCAACGGCGTGACGCCCGCGTTCAGCCGGACCGGCAAATATGAGGATGTCGCGCACTACACGCAGATCGTCTGGCGCAATTCGACCGCGGTGGGATGCGCGATGGCGAGCAACGAACGCGACGATTATCTGGTGTGCCGCTATTCGCCGCCGGGCAATGTGGTGGGCGAGCGGACTTACTAGGCACGCCGAGATCGCCGGACCGTCACCCGGGGTGACGGTCCGGCGGCGTTTCAGAACACGGCGGCCTTCAGCAGTTCGAACGCGACGTTGCGGTGGCTGATCGCGTTCTTCGTCTCGTCGCGGCAGCTCCGCATAGGTCTGGTCATGGCCCAGCGGCACGAACATCGGGTCATAGCCGAAGCCGACCTTGCCGCGCGGCGGCCAGACCAGCGTGCCCCTCGGCGCGGCCCTCGAACCATTCGACATGGCCGTCGGGCCAGGCGAGCGCGAGCACGCTGACGAAATGCGCGCCGCGGGTCGCGTCGGGACCCTTGGCGGCGCGCGCGTCCTCGACCTTCTGCATCGCCATCGACCAGTCGCGACCGTTCGGCGTCTCCGCCCAGTCGGCGGTGTACACGCCCGGATCGCCGCCCAGCGCATCGACGCACAGCCCGCTGTCGTCGGCGAGCGCAGGATAGCCCGACAGGTCGGCGGCGGAGCGTGCCTTCAGCTCGGCATTGGCGAAGAAGGTCGTCCCCGTCTCGACCGGCTCCGGGCAGGTCGAGATCCGCCGCCGACACGACGTCGAAGCCGCGCCCTGCGAGCAGGTCGGCGATCTCGCGCACCTTGCCCTTGTTGTGGCTCGCGATGACAAGCTTGCCGGGCTGGAGCTTGCGGATCGCCTGGGGTGCTGCCTTCGCCGCTCACTTGGCGACCGCCTTGGCCTGTGCCGCGAAGATGTCCGCGCAGCCGATCCGGGCGAGCCGCAACAGGCGGAGCAGCGCCTCCTCGTCATAGGTCGCGCCCCTCGGCCGTCGCCTGCGCCTCGGCGATGTTGCCGTTTTCGAGCAGGACGAAATTCGCATCCGCGTCCGCACCCGAATCCTCGATATAGTCGAGGTCGAGCACGGGGTTGCCCTGATAGATGCCGCAGCTGATCGCGGCGACCTTCTGCGTCAGCGGGTCGGCGGTCAGCTTGCCGCTGTCCAGCAGCCCGTCGATCGCGAGCCGCAGCGCGACCCAGGCGCCGAGATCGACGCTGTGCGCGTGCCGCCGTCCGCCTGAAGCACGTCGCAGTCGAGCACGATCTGGCGCTCGCCGAGCAGCTTCAGGTCGGTGACGGCGCGGAGCGAACGGCCGATCAGGCGCTGGATTTCCTGCGTGCGGCCCGACTGCTTGCCCTTGGCTGCCTCGCGGTTGTTGCGCGTGTTGGTCGAGCGCGGGAGCATGCCGTATTCGGCGGTCACCCAGCCTTCGCCCTTGCCGCGCAGGAACGGCGGGACCTTTTCCTCGATGCTGGCGGTGACGAGCACCTTCGTGTCGCCGAAGCCGATCAGGACGGAGCCTTCGGCATGCTTGGTGAAGCGGGTTCGATCGTGATGCTGCGCATCTGGTCTGGGGCACGGCCGGATGGGCGCATGATGTAATCCTAAACTTCTTCCGTTCGTCCTGAGTAGCTGATCGAGCTCGTCGAGAAGCGGCGTATCGAAGAGATCGGCCCGCTTAGGGCACATCCTTCGATACGGGCCTTCGACTTCGCTCAGTCCCTACTCAGGACGAACGGGTGGTGAGCAACAAAGCGCTGCCTAGCCTTCTTTCGCATTCCGGCTCGCCAGCCTAGATCAGCCGCATGGCCACGCCCCCCGTCACCGAACTGACCGACCGCGCGCGCGATATTTTCGTGCGGTCGTCGACAGCTATCTCGCCAGCGGCACGCCGGTGGGGTCGAAGACGATCGCGCAGCCTGGCCGGGCTCAGCCTGTCGCCCGCCCCTCGATCTGCGGGGTGATGGGGAGCTGAAGAGGGCTGGGACTGCTCGCCAGCCCGCATACGAGCGCGGGCGGATGCCGACCGATCGCGGCCTGCGGCTGTTCGTCGACGGGATGATGCAGGCGATGGAGCCGTCGTTCGAGGAGCGCCAGACGATCGAGGCGCGCGCCGGCGTCGGTGGTCCGGTCGAGGAGGCGCTCGCCGCCACCACGCTTGCGCTGTCGGGGCTGTCGGCGTGCGCGGGGCTGGTGATGGTGCCGAAGCGCGAGATGACGCTGCGCCAGATCGCGTTCGTCGCGCTGTCGCCCGATCAGGCGCTCGCGGTGCTGGTCAGCGAGGATGGCTCGGTCGAGAACCGCGTGATCGCGCTGCCCAAGGGCATGTCGCCGTCGACCCTGGTCGAGGCGGGCAATTACATGTCGGCGACGCTCGGCGGGTCTGACGCTGGCCGAGGCGCGGCTGCGGATCGAGCGCGAGCTGGCGGACGGGCAGGCGGCGCTCGACGGTGCGGCGCGGATGCTGGTCGAGGGCGGGATCGCGGTGTGGAGCGAGGATGCGGATCGCCGCCCGGTGCTGATCGTCCGCGGGCAGGGGCGGCTGATCGATGCCGCCGCCGCCGCCGATCTCGACCGGGTCCGCGACCTGCTCGACGATCTCGAGGGAAAGCAGGAGGTCGCATCGCTGCTCGACAGCGCGCGGGCGGGCGATTCGACGCGGATCTTCATCGGCGCGGAGACCAAATTATTCGCCCTGTCCGGCTCGTCGGTGATCGCGCGACCGTTCCGCGGATTGGACGGCCGGGTGGTCGGCGTGGTGGGCGTGATCGGCCCCACGCGGTTGAACTATGCGCGCGTCGTGCCGCATGGTGGATTTCACGGCTGCAACGCTCGCCCGGTTGATGGGTTGAGCCGGCCCAACTTATAGGGAAAACAATGTCCGATATCGATCAGAACACGCCTGCCGACCTGCGCGAAGAGACCGCCGAAGCCGCACCCGAAGTGGCCTCGAACGATCGCGTCGCCGAACTGGAGAAACCAGCTCGCCGAGGCCAAGCAGAATGTCCTCTATGCGCAGGCCGAGGTGCAGAATGTCCGCCGCCGCGCCGAGAAGGAAGCGCAGGACGCGCGCGCCTATGCCGCCACCGCGTTCGCGCGCGACGTGCTGTCGGTTGCCGACAACCTCGCCCGCGGCCTGTCGGCGATCCCGGCGGACCTGCGTGCGGACGACAAGATGAAGGGCCTCGTCACCGGGCTGGAAGCCACCGGTCGCGAGCTGGAGAGCGTGTTCCAGCGCCACGGCATCACGAAGATCGCTGCCGAGGCCAGATGCTCGACCCGAACAAGCATCAGGCGATGCTGGAGATCCCGAGCGACCAGCCGGCCGGGACGATCGTCCAGGGAAATGCAGGCGGGCTACATGATCAGGATCGCCTGCTGCGGCCTGCGATGGTGGGCGTCGCCAAGGCGGGGTGAGCCTGTCGGGCTGGTGTTCTCCCGCGAAGGCGGGAGCCAGGGGTTTCAAACGCTGTCGCCTGTGACCTGGGCCCCGCCTTCGCGGGAACGGCAGAGACGGCGCTCAACTCTTCTGCCTCGCCGGGATGACGACGCCATGAACGAGAATCGACCACCGATCGCGAGACGTTCGTCACGCATCTCGAATGTTCGATCACCGGCGAACGCTATGAGGCGGACCAGCTTCATGGCCTTTCGCGTGCAGGCAGGCCGTTGCTCGTCCGCTACGACCTCGACGCGGTGCGGTCGGCGATTTCGCGCGACACGATCGAGGCGCGTCCGACCGATCTGTGGCGGTGCGCGCGAGCTGCTGCCGGTGCGGCAGACGTCAATATCGTCAGCCTCGGCGAGATCGAGACGCCGCTGGTGCCGATCCCGAAGTCCGGTGGCCCCAACGTCCTCGTGAAGGACGAAGGGCGTCTGCCGACCGGCAGTTTCAAGGCGCGCGGGCTGGTCATGGCGGTGGCGATGGCGAAGGAGCTTGGCGTCACCAGGATCGCGATGCCGACCAACGGCAATGCCGGGCGCGGCGCTGGCCGCCTACGCCACGCGCTGCGGGATCGAGACGATCGTGCTCTGTCCCGACGACACGCCCGAGATCAACGTCCGCGAGATCGCGATGCAGGGCGCGCGCGTCTGGCGCGTCAACGGGCTGATCGACGATTGCGGTGCGATCGTCGGCAAGGAGGCGCCGCCGAGGGGCGCTGGTTCGATTTCTCGACGCTGAAGGAGCCCTATCAGATCGAGGGCAAGAAGACGATGGGGCTGGAACTGGCCGCGCAGTTCGGCTGGAAACTGCCCGATGCGATCTTCTACCCGACCGGCGGCGGCACCGGGCTGATCGGCATGTGGAAGGCGTTCGACGAGCTCGAGCAGCTCGGCTGGATCGGGTCGGAGCGGCCGAAGATGTTTGCGGTGCAGGCGAGCGGCTGTGCGCCGATCGTCCGCGCGTTCGAGGCGGGCGAGGAGCATGCCGAGCGCTGGGAGGATGCGAGCACCGTCGCGGCGGGCATTCGCGTGCCCAAGGCGGTCGGCGACTTCCTGATCCTGCGCGCGGTGCGCGAGGCGTGGCCGAGGCGCGATGGCAGTCGGCGATCCGGCGATCCTGAAGGCGGTCGAGGCCGCCGCGAAGCAGGACGGGCTGCTGCTGTGTCCCGGAGGGTGGCGCGACGCTCGCGGCCTATCGACAGGCGCTGAACACCGGTCTGGTCGACGAAGACGACCGCGTCGTACTTTTGGTGTGCGACCGGACTGAAATATCCGATGCCCGAAGCGCCGCAAGCGCTTGATAGAACACAAGCTATCGATTTCGACGCATTGTAGGATGGGAATCGCCACCGGCGGGCTCGCCTTCCGGTGGTTGATATTAATCCATGTTATATCTGCAACGGGCGCCCTTCATCACGAAAAGGGCGGAAATGCAGAAGATTCTTCCAGGTCGTGTGTGTCGTGCTGGTCGCGGCGGCGGTCATGTTCGGCGGGCGCTGGTACATGTATGTCGCGCGCGGCGAGACCCCGTATGACGAGGTCGGCATCGCGCTGAACGGCTATGCGCCCGCGCTGCTGCGCCTGGGGCTGTCACAAGATGCAGGAACGGTTCTTCGGGCAGTTGCCGCCCTATGGCTGTGCAGGACCGGATGGGCGCAGCTGGCTCTGATATCGTCCTAGCCCACGTCATCCCAGCGTTCGCTGGGGTGACGGTTTGGGAAGTGGCGGACTGAGGCCGACACCCGCGGCTTGAACAGGCTGTGTCTCTCAATGCTGCGAGCGGCGGGGCGCCTGCGACCGTCGCGCCGGCACGCAGCAGGAAGGCGTGGCGGACGATCTCGCCCTGCTGCTCTATACCGTAGCGGTGCAGCGCGACGCGCCGGGGCGCAGCGCATAGTCGTAGCGGCACCACGGATGCCGTACGAGCGGAGAAAGATACCGCGCTGGTGCTGCCAGATGTATATGCGTCATCTCGTGGATGAGCAGCCCTTCGCAGCGTCAGATGGGCGTGCGCGAAATCGTCGCACCACAGATCGCCCTTTGGGGTGAAAATGGATGCACCCGCGCGGCGCCATCACCCGTGTCGCGCGGCTGGAAGAAGGCCCATTTGCGGCGTGCCAGCCGCACCGGCGCATAGTCGATCGCATCGCCGAAGACCGACGCGGCGAGCCTCGTCTCGGCCGGGGTCATGCGCTCGCGTCGACCGGATCGCGAACGCTCACTTGGTTCCCGGTGTCGCCGGCGCCGACGACGGCCGCGTTTTGCAGGATTCTGGTGCCGTCGGCGAAGGTGAGGTGAAGGTGATGGTGCGCTCACCGGGCTTGATGCCGGGATTTACGTCGAACAGCATCACGTGACGGCCGCCCGGCGCGAACACGACATCGGTCTTGGCCGGGATCTCGACGCGCGCGATCGGTTTCATCGACGACACGCCGCCGGCCGACATGCCTCGTGCATCTCGCTCCGGATCGCGACATCGGTGGTGACGTTGATCAGCGTCGCATCGGTCGGCCCGCCATGGATCGTGAAATAGCCTGCCGCCGGTCCGCCCTTGACCGCCGCGAGCCGGACCCACGCCTTCTCGACGGACAGCTGTTGCGGTTGTGCACAGGCCGCCACCCCGACCAGGGCCGTCACGGCAAAATACCACGCATCGTCATCATCGCCACTTCATACCCCTCTTGCGATCTCTACGGGCCGTACAATCTTGCGGCAAGCGCGAGCCAACCTATATCGCGCCCATCAATCGAAAGGTTCCACTGCCGTAACGGGTGGAGCTCCGAGACTTTTTACGATGTGTGAGGGCTATTTAAACTCATGGCTAAAGTAATCGGTATCGATCTCGGCACGACCAACAGCTGCGTTTCCGTCATGGAAGGCGGCAAGCCCAAGGTCATCGAGAATTCCGGAGGCGCGCGCACCACGCCGTCGATCGTCGCATTCGCCGAGGACGGCGAGCGACTGGTCGGCCAGCCGGCCAAGCGCCAGGCAGTGACCAACGGCGACAACACCATCTTCGCGGTGAAGCGCCTGATCGGCCGTCGTTTCGACGATCCGATCACCAAGAAGGACACCGAGCTGGTCCCGTACAAGATCTCGCGCGGGCCGAACGGCGACGCATGGGTCTCGGCCGGCGGCAAGGATTACTCGCCCTCGCAGATCTCGGCGTTCACGCTGCAGAAGATGAAGGAAACCGCGGGAGTCGTATCTCGGCGAGACGGTGACGCAGGCGGTCATCACCGTTCCCGCATGCTTCCAACGACGCACAGCGCCAGGCGACCAGGACGCCGGCCAGATCGCCGGTCTCGAAGTGCTGCGCATCATCAACGAGCCGACCGCGGCGGCGCTGGCCTATGGCCTCGACAAAGCAGGACGGCAAGACGATCGCGGTCTACGATCTCGGCGGCGGCACGTTCGACATCTCGATCCTCGAGATCGGCGACGGGCGTGTTCGAGGTGAAGGCCACCAACGGCGACACCTTCCTGGGCGGTGAGGATTTCGACAACAAGATCGTCAGTTCCTCGCCGACGAGTTCAAGAAGGCGGAGGGCATCGACCTCGCCAAGGACAAGCTGGCGCTGCAGCGTCTCTGAAGGAAGCAGCCGAGAAGGCGAAGATCGAGCTCAGCTCGGCGCAGTCGACCGAGTCAACCTGCCCTTCATCACCGCGGACCAGAACGGCCCGAAGCATCTGGTGAAGTCGATCACCCGCGCCGATCTGGAGCGGATGGTCGAGGACCTGGTCAAGCGCACGCTCGACCCCCTGCAAGAAGAGGCGCTCGCCGACGCCGGTCTGAAGGCCGACGACATCTCCGAGGTCGTGCTCGTCGGCGGCATGACGCGCATGCCGCGCGTCCGTGAAGTCGTGAAGCAGTTCTTCGGCAAGGAGCCCTGCCACACCGGCGTCAACCCGGACGAGGTCGTCGCGATGGGCGCCGCGATCCAGGCCGGCGTGCTGCAGGGCGACGTCAGGACGACGTGCTGCTGCTCGACGTGACGCCGCTGTCGCTCGGCATCGAGACGCTGGGCGGCGTGTTCACCCGGATGATCGATCGCAACACGACGATCCCCGACCAAGAAGTCGCAGACCTATTCGACCGCGGACGACAACCAGGGCGCGGTGACGATCCGCGTGTTCCAGGGCGAGCGCGAGATGGCGGCCGACAACAAGATGCTCGGCAATTTCGATCTCGTCGGCATCCCGCCGGCGCCGCGCGGCGTGCCGCAGATCGAGGTCACGTTCGACATCGACGCCAACGGCCTCGTCAGCGTCTCCGGCCAAGGACAAGGGCACCGGCAAGGAGCAGCAGATCCGCATCCAGGCCTCAGGTGGTCTTTCGGACAGCGACATCGACCAGATGGTCCGCGATGCCGAGACCTTCGCCGAGGAAGACAAGAAGCGTCGTGCGGGCGCCGAGGCGAAGAACAACGCCGAGAGCCTGATCCACACGACCGAGCGTCAGCTTGCCGATAACGGCGACAAGGTCGACGACGCGCTCAAGACCGAGATCCAGGCCGCGATCGACGCGACCAAGGCCGCGGTCGAGGGCGGCGATGCGGACGCGATGACCGAGAAGAGCACCGCGCTCGCCCAGGTCGCGATGAAGCTCGGCAGGCGATCTACGAGAAGCAGGCTCAGGCGGATGCCTGCGCCGTCGGCTGATGGCGATGCGGCGAAGAAGGGACGACGACGTCGTCGACGCCGAATTCTCGGAAGTCGACGAAAGAACCTTGAAGGCGTATGCTGAAACTCCCTCTCCCCAGGGTCCCATGAAAGTAATATTTTCATGGGTGCCCGGTCGAGAGAGGGCCGGGAGAGGCAGTTCCGCGCGCTGTTGTCGGAACGACCTCCACCCAACCCTCTCCCCGGAGGAGAGGGCTAAGAGAGGCCGCTATGAGTACCCAGACAGACTATTACGAACTGCTCTGGAGATCGAGCGGACCGCGGGATGCGGGGACGATCAAATCGTCCTACCGCGCAAGCTCGCGATGAAATATCACCCGGACAAGAATGCCGGTTGCAAGGAGTTCAGGAGGCCCAGTTCAAGGCGGTCAGCGAGGCCTATGACCGCCTCTCAAGGACCTCAGAAGCGCGCGGCCTATGATCGCTTCGGCCATGCCGCGTTCCAGAATGGCGGCGGCGGCGGTCGCGGCGGCGGCGCGCGGGATTTCGGCGGCTTCAGCGACATTTTCGAAAGCGTCTTCGGCGAATTCATGGGCGGCGCGCAGCGCGGCGGTGGTGGCCGGTCGTCGGCACGTCGCGGCGCCGACCTGCGCTACGACATGGAAGTCAGCGGCTGAAGAGGCGTTCCACGGCAAGGCGACCGAGATCACCGACGTCGACGGCCGCCGTGCGACACCTGCGACGGGTCGGGCGCTAAGAGCCGGTACGCGCGCCAAGACCTGCCAGCATTGCGGCGGTCACGGCAAGGTCCGCGCGCCAAGCAGGGGTTCTTCGTGGTCGAGCGCGCCCGCCCGGTCTGCAACGGCGCGGGTCAGGTGATCGCCGATCCATGCCCCGGATTGCCGCGGCGAAGGCCGGGTCGAGAAGACCAAGACGCCTTGAGCATCAACGTGCCGCCCGGTGTCGATGAAGGCACGCGGATCCGGATGACGGGCGAGGGCGAGGCCGGCGCGCGCGGTGCACCGGCGGGCGATCTCATATCTTTCCTCCACGTCACCAAGCATAATCTGTTCGAGCGCGAGGGCACGACGCTGTTCGCGCGCGCACCGATCAGCTTCACGGTCGCGGCACTCGGCGGATCGCTGTCGATCCCCGGCCTCGACGGGCGCACGCACGAGGTGAAGATCCCGGCGGGCATCCAGTCGGGCAAAGCAGCTCTTGTCAGCGCGGTGCCGGCATGCCGGTGTTGCAGGGGGCGTGGTCATGGCGATCTGGTCGTGCAGATCGACGTCGAGACCCCGACCCGCCTGTCGAACCGGCAGAAGGAACTGCTCGAGATGTTCCGCGAGACCGAGACCGGCGATGAATGCCCCGACAGTCAGGGTTCTTCGCCAAGCTGAAGGGCGTCTTCGCTGCGGAATAGGCGGCGGGCGCGTTCAGTCTGCTTGGCGCGAGTAACAGGGGATGCGAGTGGCGGCATTAGGTGTCGGTCTGACGTTTCGCTTGCTGGCTGCCAAAGGTATGCCGCGGCGCCGCGACGATCCCCTGTCTCGGTCCTCCGCGTGCTTCTGGTCGAGGCGCCGGTCAGGCGCGCCGGGCGGCTGGCGGCGGCTGACGCGCGCGATCGACGTCGCCGGTCGGCGGAACGCTGGTGCTGATTGCGGCAGCGTGTGTCATGATGTTCGCCGATGACGGCGACAGGATCCGGGTTGCTATGATGGGCGCGCCGTTATCCGCGCGGACATCGCGATCTGGCTGACATCGTCATTTGGTGAAGTGTCGGCGTATTCGTGTTTCGGACGTAGCGATTGGGTTGATCGGCGCGGTGTCCGAGCCTGCAGGCGTCGGATCCGAGAGTTTGCCGGCGCGGCTGGCGGCGGTTCTACGACGTGGGCGGCTTGGTGGAAGCGGTGGCCTTTCACGAAACCCACCGCCGTGATACGCGTGATGCAAAACCCGATGCACCGTGCTATGGCGCCAACGATGACGATCATCGACGGGGTGTAGCGCTAGCAGCCGGAAATCTGGTGGAATACGGAGCGGTTCGCGTACTTCGCCCTAGCCGCGCCCCTCCTTGGAGGGCGGGCGGGCCCGAGATGGATCAGAGAGGGTGGAAATGAGCCACCCCCGACCACCAGCGCTTGAGCCGCGATCGCCAGCATCGAGCTGGTCACGGTTTCGAACATGCGCATGGTAGGTCTCCGATGCCGGAGTAATATCCGGCATCGGTGATATGGCGATAGTTGCGAGCTGTCGCAATTTTGTAACATGAAATCGTAATTGCGTTGCGTGCACTTTGGTGGGCTTAGCCTCTCCCCCACCCGTCATCCTGACGAAAGTCAGGATCCAGAGTAACAGCGATTGCGGCGCTGCTTGGCTCTGGATCCTGACTTTCGTCAGAGATGACGAGGGGAACCAGTCTAACTCCCGCCGTTAGGCCGCGCCGAACACCCGGGCGAAGATCGTGTCGACGTGCTTGAAGGTGATAGCCGAGATCGAACTTGTCCTCGAGCTCGGCATCGCTCAGCGTCGCTTCGGGATCGGCCTTGAGCAGGTCGAGCAGCGAGCGCGCCGTCCGAATCCCACACCTTCATCGCGTTGCGCTGGACGAGGCGATAGGCGTCCTCGCGGCTCACCCGGCCTGCGCGTCAGCGCGAGGAAGGACGCGCTGCGAATGGACGAGGCCGCCCATCTTGTTGAGATTCTTCTCCATCCGCGCCGGATAGACGACCAGCCGGTCCATCACCCGGTCAGCCGCGCGAGCGCCCGAAGTCGAGCGTGATCGTCGCGTCGGGCCCGATGTACCGCTCCACCGACGAGTGCGATATGTCGCGCTCATGCCACAGCGCGCGACATTCTCCGAGCGCGGGGGTGACATAGCCGCGGACCATGCGCGCGAGGCCGGTCAGGTTCTCGGTCAGGACCGGGTTGCGCTTGTGCGGCATCGCCGACGAGCCCTTCTGGCCAGGCGAAAATATTCCTCCGCCTCGAGCACTTCGGTGCGCTGGAGATGGCGGATCTCGGTCGCGAGCCGCTCGATCGAGCTGGCGATCACGCCGAGTGTCGCGAAGAACATCGCATGGCGATCGCGCTTGGGATGACCTGGGTCGAGACGGGCTCGACCGACAGCCCGAGCTTGCCCGCGACATAGTCCTCGACGAACGGGTCGATGTTGGCGAACGTGCCGACCGCGCCCGAGATCGCGCAGGTCGCGACGTCGGCGCGCGCCGCCACCAGCCGTGCGCGATTACGCGCGAACTCGGCATGCGCCTGCGCGCCATCTTGAGGCCGAAGGTAACGGGCTCGGCATGGATGCCGTGGCTGCGGCCGATCGTCGGCGTCATCTTGTGCTCGCGCGCGGCGTTCGAGCACGACCAGCAGCGCGTCGAGGTCGGCGATCAGGATGTCGCTCGCCTTGGCGAGCTGGACCGCGAGGCAGGTGTCGAGGACGTCGGACGAGGTCATGCCCTGGTGCATGAAGCGCGCCTCGGGGCCGACATGCTCGGCGACGTTGGTTAGAAGGCGATGACGTCATGCTTGGTCTCGCGCTCGATCTCGTCGATCCGGTCGACCTCCGAACGCGCCCTTTTCCCCAGATCGCGGCCGCGGCGTATTTTTCGGCACGACGCCGAGTTCGGCGAGCGCGTCGGTGGCGTGCGCCTCGATTTCGAACCAGATCTTGAAACGCGCTTCGGGCGTCCAGATCGCGACCATGTCGGGGCGGGAATAGCGGGGACCATCAGGATTTCCTGTGGCTGGGGAGGGGCGCGACGCGCCCCGGCAGGACCCACGGCGGCGATCGCTCGCGCGGTAGCAGGCCGGACGGCAAGGTTCAAATCCAGCCCCAGGGCGATTGGGCGAGGCCAACGGAACCATGCAGCGCAGTCATGCATTGGTTGTGCCTACTATCCGAACGAACGACCTTCGCGACTGAGAAGTTGCCATGAAGGTCGCAGCAGGAGAGAAGACATGCTGAAATTCACTATACTTGTCGGTGCGATCGCGCTCGCGACGCCGACATCCGCGCAGACCATGACCGGCGGCACGCCCAACTCACAGGCGCAGCCCGCCCGGCGCAGACGGAATCTTCGCCGCAGTCGCCGTCATCTTCGACGATGCAGGGCAATCCTGCGGAGCGACTGCGCAGCAGCCGGTGACGCAGGGCGCAGGTGGCGCAGGTCGTCGATGCGGAATTTCCGGGATATGACAAGAACGGCGACAATCTGCTGAGCACGTCCGAATTTGGCGCCTGGATGGTCGCCTTGAAGACGCAGTCGGACCCGGACGACGACGGTTGCGGCCGCGCCCGAGACGCGCAAATGGGTCGACGGGAGCATTCTGCGCGCAGGCGGATGCCGACAAGAACAAGATGCTGACCAAGACCGAGCTGACCAGGTTCCTGACCCAGGCCGGCTGAACCAAACGCGCAGGAGGACCCTCGCGACCTCAAGGCCGCCGGCTGACCCCGGCGGCCTTTTCGTCACGCGCGTTCGTCAGATTAGTCCCTGCGCGCGGAGGCTTACGTGGCCGGCAGTGCCGATGACGATGTGGTCGTGCACGGCGACCCCCAGCCGCTTGCCCGCCTCCGCGATCGTGCGGGTGATCTCGATGTCCGCGCGACTTCTGGGAGGGTCGCCGCTGGGATGATTGTGGACGAGGATGATCGAGGCCGAGCCGAGATCAATCGCGCGGCGGATCACCTCGCGGACATAGACCGCGGCCTGGTCGATCGAACCCTCGCTCATCACCTCGTCGCGGATCAGCATGTTGCGTGTGTTGAGATGCAGCACGCGGAACCGCTCGATGACGTGGTGCGCCATGTCCGCGCGCAGATAGTCCGCAGCAGCGCCTGCCAGTTGGCGAGCACCGGCCGCTCGCCGACGCGCGCCTGCAACAGGCGAAGCGCGGCGGCGTGCGCGATCTTGACCGCGGCGGTCGAAATCTCGCCCATGCCAGCGACACGCGCAGGGCGCCGCCGGATCGGCGGTCAGCACGCCGCCGATCCCGCCAAATTCGCGCAAGGGCCTTGGCGAGCGCCTTGGTGTCGGCGCGGGAAGGAATCGCGACGGCGAGGAGATATTCGATCAACTCGTGATCGAGCAGCGCCTCCGCCGCCCTCGAACAGCCGCTTGCGCAGCCGCGCCTGGTGCCCCTTGCGCTCGTCGACTATATCGTCTGCCCCCGCCATGGCCGGATGCTAGCACATCCAGCCGCAATTGCATGACGCCCCCGCTGCCACCGCCTATGCAGGCCGGGAAAGCGTGACGGAGTAAGCGGTTGACGGAGACGAGCGAGACAGGGCCCGACCCTCGCCGTCACGCGCCGGCCCGCCGTCGCGGCGGGCTCGCGCGGATTCAGCGAGATCGTGCTGGTCGTAGCACTCCGTCCTGCTCGCCCTGCTCATCAGGTCTGGGTACTCGCGCAAGCAGATCGCTACAGGCTTCATCGATCGCGAACTCGCGCGGGCCGAGGTGCCTGCGCGCTACGAAATCGCCGACCTGGCGCTTGGCGGGCAAAGGCTGACCAATGTCGTGCTCGGCGATCCAGCCGATCCCGATCTGGTCGCGGACTGGGTCGAGACGCGGACCGGGATCGGGCTGTCGGGACCGTATCTGGAGGCGGTGCGCGCGGGCGGAGTGCGGCTGCGCGGGCGGCTGGTCGACGGGCGGTTGTCGCTGGGGGCGATCGACCGCCTTCTGCCCGCACCCTCGGGCAAGCCGTTCGCGCTGCCCGCGCTCGACGCGACCGTCGACGATGCGCGGATGCGGCTGGAGACGCCGCTACGGGCTGGTCGGGTTGAAACTCACCGGGACGGGGACGCTCGATGACGGTTTCAGGGGCTCGCTTGCTGCAGTCAGCGACCGGCTGAGCGTCGGCGGCTGTACGGGCGCCCGCTTCGCCGCGACGGTCCGCGTGCGGATCGATGCGGCGAAACCGATCCTGAAGGGTCCGGTGCGGCTGGGGCGGCTGGCGTGCGGCGATCTGCGCGCGGACAGCGTCGTCGCGACGCTCGACCTGACGCTCGGTGCGGCGCTCGATCGCTGGCAGGGCGGGCCGCGCTGGCGACCGGACCGGCCGTCTGCCCGGGCGACGTTCGCCTCGGCCAAGGGCGAGGTCGACTTCGCGGCACTGCTGCGGAACCTCGGGCAAGGCGGACCTCGCCGCGGAGACCGTGCGGACGGCCGAGGGCCGCGCCCGCCGCGTGTCGATCGCGGGATCCTACCGACTCGGCGAGACGATCGCGTTCCGAAGGTCGCGTTCTCGCGGCGGGTGCCGCGATCGCCCAGGTCGGCTTGCCGGGGTGGAGGCGTTGCAGGATCGGCAGCCGGGTCGCCGGTCGCGCCCCTCATGGACGCCGCAGTGCAGGCCGTGACGCGGGCCGCAAAGGGCTTTGCTGCCGATGCGGTGCTCGAGGTGCGCACGCGCGGCGGGCGGCGCGAGGCCGATGCTGTCACCTCGCGCTCGCATCGGCGAGCGGCGCGAGGATCTCGCTTGATGGCGGGAGGGGCTCCGGTTCGCATGGCCTGGACGCGGTGCGTCTGGCGGAGGCGTCACGCTCGATACGACTCTCTGCGACGCGGGGTGGCGGCTTGCCCGAGGCGCGCGTCGCGCGCTCCCTGAGGCCCGGCCAGGTGCGCCGGTCCGCGGCGTCGCGACGGTCGCGCCTTATGTCGTGGACGGCGCGCGGCTGGCGTGGCCCCGGTGCGGTTCAGCGCGACGCCCGGCGGGGCGACCGCGATCACGACGCAGGTGACACTCGACGGTCCGATCGGCAGCGGCGGCAAGGACCGGGTCGAAGGCCTGTCAATGCCGATCGATGCCCGCTGGGACGGAAGAGGACGCGGCTCGTCGTCACCACTGGCTGCACGCCGCTCTCGCGGTGCAGCGGCTGGCGGTGTCGGGGCTGGTGCTCGACCCTGCGCGGCTGTCGCTGTGCCCGATCGACGGCGCGCTGGTGCAGCGAGCGCGGACGCCTGCGCGGCGGTGCGCGGATCGCGGCGGCGGTGCTGTCGGGCCGGCTGGGGCGGACTCCGCTGACGCTGAACGCGAGCGGAGCGACGCTGCGGCTGGCCGACCGGGGCTTTGCGATCGACGGCGTGCAGGCCCGGATCGGCGCGCCCGGAGCACAGGTCACGCGGCTGGACTTCGCGACGATCACCGGGCGGATGACGACGCAGGAATCGCCGGCGCATTCACTTCGGCGGGGCAGGGCAGATCGGCAACGTGCCGCTGCTGCTGAACGAGGCGGCGGGCGACTGGACGCTGATCGGCGGTGCGCTGGCGCTCGACGGCACGATGGGTGTCAGCGACGCCGCCGCCATCGCGCGGTTCAAGCCGGTCGGCGGCGCGCGGCGTGACGCTGTCGCTGGTCGGCGGCACGATCACCGCGGCGGGGACGCTGTTCGAACCGGTCAGCAGCACCAAGGGGTCGCCGACGTCACGCTGGTCCATGCACTGAGCACGGGCATCGGCCGCGCCGACCTGCTGGTGCCGGGGATCGTGTTCGCCAGGACGCGCTGCAACCCGAGGCGCTGACGCCATTGACGTTCGGCGTGATCGCCGACGTCAACGGATCGGTCAGCGGCGACGGGCACATCGCGTGGACCCCCGACGGCGTGACGAGCACCGGGGTGTTTCGGACCGCCGGCACCGACCTTGCCGCCGCGTTCGGCCCGGTGACCGGGATCGCGACCGAGATCCGCTTCACCGACCTGCTCAACCTGCAAAGCGCGCCGGGGCAGGTCGCGACGATCCGCACGCTCAACCCCCGGCATCCCGGTCAGCGACGGGACGATCCGCTATCAGACCTGCCGGGCGCGCGTGTGTGCAGGTCGAGGGCGGGGCGTGGCCGTTTGCGCGGGCGGATCGCTGACGCTCGACCCGACGCTGCTCGATTTCTCCGCGCAGAGCGAACGGCGGATGACGTTCCACATCGCCAACATGGCCGCGGACCAGTTCCTGCAGCAGTTCGATTTCGAGAATCTCGACGCGACGGGGATCTTCGACGGCGTGCTGCCGATGATCTTCGACGAGACGGGCGGACGGATCGAGGGCGGCGACCTGCGCGTCCGGCCGGGGGGCGGGACGCTCGCCTATGTCGGCGATCTCAGCCAGAAGGATCTCGGCATCTGGGCGAACATCGCGTTCCAGGCGCTCAAGTCGTTGCGCTATCAGTCGCTGCGGGTCGGCATGAACGGGCCGCTGGCGGGCGAGATGGTGACCGACGTGCGCTTCGCTGGGATGAAGCCAGGGCGAGGGGGCGAAATCGAACTTCATCGTCCGCCGGCTGCAGAAACTGCCCTTCGTGTTCAACATCCGGATCAAGGCGCCGTTTCGCGGACTGCTCGATTCGGCGCAGAGCTTCTACGATCCGAAGCGGCTGATCGAGCGCAACCTGCCCGCGCTGATCCAGCAGCAGTCCGCGCCGCCATCCCCGGGCCTGCCGTTCCCGCAGCCCCATCCATTCAGCCCGCCGAAAGCAGGATCGTGCCGACCGAAGCAGGATTGAACAAGCTGAGCAAAGACCGATCTTGCGCAGGATGAGGACGATCGTCTTTCTGGTCACGACCGCCGCCGTTCCCCTGCCGGGCTGCATCAACGTGTCGGCGCCGGACAAGCCGATCGAGATCAACCTCAACATCAATGTGACGCAGGAAGTGGTCTATCGTCTCGATGGCGAGGCGAAATCGCTGATCCAGCAGAATCCGGGATATTCTGAGATGAAGATCAAAGGCTTTGACGATGATCGCGGCGGTGGCTGTGCTTGGCGGCCTGTCGGTCGCCGCGTCGGCGCGGCGTGACCCCGCCTATGCCGCCGCGCGCGCGGGCGGCGAGGTCGGCGAGCAGCCCGGACGGCTATCTCGGGGCTGGTCGGCGCGCGGCGAGCGGCGATTTGCGCGCGCTGGTCAACAGCATCAACATCCAGCGCAAGTCGGCCTATACCGCAAAAAGCGCAGGCGAGCGGCGCGACGGTCGAGCAGCTGGCGTTCACCAGCGGTTGCAACCTGATCGCGAGGGACCAATCCGGGCGAGAAGTACAAGACGCCGGGTGGTGTGTGGAAGACGCGCACCGCCGCCGCACCGGAGCGTGATTCGCGCTGCGTCTGAGCATGCTGTCCTGATGCCCTCCGTCATCCTGGGGTCGCTCGGCCCAGGATCCAGAACCACACGGCGGTCCGCCTGCGGCCCTGGATCCTGGCTTTCGTCAGGGATGACGGATGATAGACGGCGTAACGTGCCCCGCAGTCACCACCTGTACATTGATGACGATACTGTCACACCGGTTGACTTGGCCCCCTTTCTGGCAAACGGACCGCGCCTTGGCGGGATCGCTCGTCGCCGCGTATATCTCCCGGTGTCGTATCGGGTGGAGAGCATGTCATGGCGGAGATCGAACGGACAGGACCCCTACGGTGTTGAAGATCCGCGACTGCGGAGGACCTCCGCGCTCGATGAGCGATTGAGGACGGAGGTCAAGGCTCGGGGAGACGCTGAAAAAGGGGCAGGAGGGCCGGATGCCGAGCGGGGATACTCGCAGGGCAATCGGGTCATCTCCGCCCTGATCGGGGAGTCTCGTCGGCAGTGCGCTGATCGGATGGTTGATAGACCATTGGGTCGGCACTGGGCCTTGAGGGTCTGATCGTGCTGCTGTTCCTCCGGAATCGCGGTCGCGTTCAGGCAAATCATCCGAATTTCAGGCGAACGCCCGAGTAGCCGGGCGTTTGTCGTTTCAAGACGGCAGGGATTCCACGTGGCGGCAGAACAGGGCGGCAAGATCGATCCGATGCACCAGTTCCTGATCGAGCCGGCGTTCGGCTCGCACTGGATCGCAGGTGGTTACGACCTCGTCCTTCACCAATTCCGCGATGTGGATGGTGGTGACTTTGGTCGCACTTTGGGCCTTCATGATCGGCGGGATGAAGCGCGAGCTCGTCCCCCGGTCGCTGGCAGGCCGCGGTCGAGGGCTTTACGGGCTTCATCCTCGGGCATGCTCGAGCCAGAATGTCGGGCCCGGCGGCAAGCGCTTCATCCCCTACGTCTTCTCGCTGTTCATGTTCATCCTGTTCGCGAACATCATCGGTCTGCTGCCGTTCGGTATCGTGCCGGGCGTTCATCCGTTCACCGTGACCAGCCACATGACCGTCACCGGCGTGCTGGCGCTGATCAGCTTTGCGATCGTCCTGATCGTCGGCTTCGGCAAGCACGGCTTCCACTTCTTCTCGCTGTTCGTGCCGAGCGGCACGCCCGCGCTGATGATCCCGCTGATCTTCGTCGTCGAGCTGATGTCGTTTCTGGTGCGTCCGTTCTCGCTCGGCCTGCGACTGTTCGTCGCGATGACCGCGGGGCATATCCTGCTGAAGGTGCTGGCGGCGTTCGTGATCAACGGCATCAGCCTGGGCGGCGTCTATATCGGTCTGGTGACCGCGCCGAGCATGCTGCTGATGATCGGCATCACGCTGCTCGAAGCTGCTGGTCGCCGCGATCCAGGCCTATGTGTTCGCGCTGCTGACGTCGGTCTATCTGAACGACGCCGTGAACCTGCCTTCACTAAGTTTTCTTCGAACCACTACTGATTTTCCAAGGGAGTTTTTAACATGGACGTCAACGCAGCAAAGATGATCGGTGCCGGCCTCGCAGCGATCGGCATGGGCCTCGCCGCACTCGGCGTGGGCAACGTCTTCGCCCAGTTCCTCGCCGGCGCGCTGCGCAATCCGGGCGCTGCAGACAGCCAGCAGGGCCGTCTGTTCATCGGCTTCGCAGCCGCCGAGCTTCTCGGTCTGCTCGCATTCGTCACGATGATCATCCTGGTGTTCGTCGCCTGAACATGCGCTGGATCTGGCCGGGCGATATACCCGTCCGGCCGTATCACGAAGGACTGCCATGCCCCAGATTGCCCAGATAGCCGCCACCTACGCTTCACAGATCTTCTGGCTGCTCCTCACCTTCGGGATCCTGTATTTCGGGATCGGCAGGGGATGGTGCCTAAGATCGTGCCGACCGTGGACGCGCGTGAAGGCCGAATCGCGGGCGATCTCAGCCGCCGCCGTCGCTGCACGGGCGCAGGCCGATACGGTCCAGGCGACCTGGCAGGCCGAAATGGATGCGGCGCGCGTCGCGGCGCAGAGCCGGAGACCGCGGCCGCGGCCAAGCGGGCGGCACCGGCTTTCGAGCAGCAGGTTCATGCGGCCGACGCCGACATCGCCGAGCGTCTGGGTCATCACGATCTCGCCGTGGCGAATGCGAAGGCGCAGGCCTCGCCAATCTTCAGAATGTCGCAGCCGAAGCGGCACAGCAGCCCGGCCGACAAGGTTGCCGGACTTCAGGTGAGCCGCGGATTCGGCGAGCGATGCGGTACGCAGGACGATGGCTCATGGCTAATACCCCGCCGCCAACCCGGACGCACCGGCCTAAGGTGATCTCGGCCGAGGGCATGGCGCCGAAGTGCCTGATCGACAATCAGGGGTTGCAGGGTCACACCGTCGCGCCTGGGACCGTCGAGCATGTCGTCGACCCGACCGCGCTCGGCGTCAACTCGACCGGCTGGGTCGCGATCGCGATGATCATCGTGCTGGCGCTGATGGTGGAAGAAGGTCCCCGGCATGATCGGGCGGTCGCTCGACGCCAAGATCGCCGGGATCCGCACGCAGCTCGACGAGGCCAAGGCGCTGCGTGCCGAAGCCGAGGCGATCCGCGCGGAGTATGAGGCCAAGGCCAAGACCGCGCATCTCGAAGCCGAAGCGATGAAGGCGCATGCGCATGCCGAAGCCGCGGCGATCATCGCCAAGCGCCAAGGCGGATGCCGAGGACCTGATGACGCGTCGCGCCAAGATGGCCGGGAGGACAAGATCTGCCGCCGCCGAGCGCGCCGCGATCGCCGAGGTCCGTGCGCGGGCCGCCGACGCCGCCGCCAAGGCAGCCGGTATCCTGATCGCCGAGCATCACGATGCCGCCGCCGACCGCGCGATGGTCGATCGGTCGATCTCGGGGCTTGGCCGCCTGAACTAACTTATGTTCCCGCGCGAAGCGGGGACAGGCTTCTCACAACACCGCGCCTGCAGCTCTGGACCCCCCGCTTTGACGTGGGGAACGGTCGTTCGCTTGGCGCCTTTTTCGTTTTTCACAGGCGGCCGTCTCTTCCCGGGTTTCCGGCGGCTGCGTCTCCAATCTGAGCCCGTTGGAGATACCTCATGTCCTGGCTCATCCTCGGCGTTGCCGTGATCCACCGAAATCACGGGCGCGCTCAGCCTCAAATGGGCGGCGACCGCTGCCACGTGGCAGGCGTCTTCGGTTTCGATCGTGCTGAGCTTCGTCAACATGGGCCTGCTCGCGCTCGCCATGCGTGGGCCGCTGGCGGGTACGGCGTATGCGATCTGGACCGGCGCTGGGGCGATCGGCGTGATCATCGGTGGCGTGATCCTGTTCGGCGATAAGGTCAGCGGGGTCCAGGCCTGTTTCATGGCACTGACCGTAGTCGGTATCGTCGGCACGAAGGTGTTCGCACAGGCCTGAGCTTCTGCCTTTACCCGCAGGGCGTTCAGAAGAGTTCGTTCACGCCGGCGCTATGGCGCGAAGAAGGATGGTTCACGCGGAGGCGCGGAGACGCGGAGGTGCTGCATGCCGGGCTGGCGTCTTGGCCAGGTGCCGGGTGAGTTTAAGCCTTCGGCGATTTGAGAACGGGCGCCGCTCTCCCCCAATCTTCTCTCCGCGCCTCCGCGTCTCCGCGTGAACCATCCATCTCTTCGCGCCGTCGCGCCTTCGCGTGACCATCAAGTCCTCGGCTGGCATAACCCTCCGACCCTCAGATTCCCCAGCGATGTCCTCCCCCACCCCGACCGTTTCAACGAAGACAAATCCACCTTCGCCGTCCGCGGCGGCGGCGGAACGCCCGATCTTGCGGCGGGCGTCGCGGCGATCCGTAATGTGTTAGCGACACGCTGCCGATCCGCCCCGGCGTCTACCGGATGCAGGATGCGCGCGGCGACGTGCTCTATGATCGGCAAGGCGCGGTCGCTCAGGAACCGTGTCGCCAACTATGTCCAGGTCGAACGGCTGACCAAACGGCTCCAGCGGATGGTGTCGCAGACCCGGTCGATGACGATCGTCACGACCAACAACGAGGCCGAGGCGCTGCTGCTCGAATCGCAGCTCATCAAGCGGTACCGCCCCGCGTACAACGTGCTGCTGCGCGACGATAAGAGCTTCCCCTTCATCCTGCTGCGCGACGATCACGACTTCCCGCGCGTCCAGAAGCATCGCGGCGCCCGGCGCGCGAAGGCAATTATTACGGCCCGTTCGCCGAGCGCTGGATCGGTCAACCAACACGCTCAACGCGCTCCAGAAGCTGTTCCTGCTGCGCAGCTGCACCGACAGCTTCTTCAAGACCCGCGACCGGCCGTGCCTGCTCTACCAGATCAAGCGCTGCTCCGCGCCGTGCGTCGGCCGGATCGACAAGGGGCGCGTATGCCGAACTGGTCGAGGACGCGAAGAGCTTCCTCGCGGGCAAGTCGACCGGCGTGCAGGCCAAGCTCGGCGCGCAGATGCAGGCTGCCGCCGAGGAACATGGACTTCGAACTCGCCGCGTTGCTGCGCGACCGGCTGAAGGCGCGGACGTTCATCCAGGGCACGCAGGCGATCAACGCGGAAGGGGTGGGCGACGCCGACATCTTCGCGATGGCGTGCAGAGGACGGGCTGATCGGCATCCAGGCCTTCTTCATCCGCGGCGGCTGAACTGGGGGCATCGCAGCTTCTTCCCGCAGCACACCAACGACGTGCCCGGAGGACGAGGTGCTGACCAGTTTCCTCGGCCAGTTCTACGAGGACGTGCCGCCCGCACGCCAGATCCTGCTCGACCGCGAGCTTCCCGAGAGGCGCGCTGCTGGTCGAGGCGCTGGGCGAGCGCGCGGCTACAAGGTTGCGGTGCAGGTGCGCAGCGCGGCGATCGCCGTCGCCTGATGGATCAGGCCAAGCGCAACGCGGTCGAGGCGATCGAGCGACGTCAGGCCGAGTCGACGACCCAGGCGAAGCTGCTGCGCGAGGTCGCCGACCTGTTCGATTCTGCCGAGCCGCCGCAGCGGATCGAGATCTACGACAACAGCCATATCCAGGGGCACCGCCGCGACCGGCGCGATGGTGGTCGCCGGCCGGAGGCTTCCCGCAAGGGCCAGTATCGCAAGTTCAACATCAAGGGGAAGGAGACCATCCCGGGCGACGATTTCGGATGATGCGCGAGGTGTTCACCCGGCGGTTCGCGCGCCGCTGGAGGCCGAGGATCCTGATCGCGACTCGGGCGAATGGCCCGACCTGGTGCTGATCGACGGCGGCAAGGGGCAGCTCAATACGGTGAAGGCCGCGCTCGAGGATCTCGGCGTCGAGGACGTGTGCCTCGTCGGCATCGCCAAGGGGCCGCAGCATGGCCGTGACGGGCGCGAGGTGTTCCACATGCTCGACGGCCGCGAGTTCCAGCTGCCCGTCAACGCGCCGGTGCTGTTCTACCTCCAGCGGCTGCGCGACGAGGTCCACCGCTTCGCGATCGGCGTCCCACCGCGACAAGCGCAGCAAGGCGATCGGCGCGAGCCCGCTCGACGAGGTCCCCGGCATCGGCCCCGCGCGCAAGAAGGCGCTGCTGATGCATTTCGGCACCGGCCGCGCGGTCCGCAACGCCAGCCTGCAGGATCTGCAGAGGCGCCGGGCGTGTCCGCAGGGGTCGCGCAGCAGGTGTACGACTTTTTACCATTCAAGGTAATTCCAGTTTAATAATGTTGATCAATCTTCAGCTGGGGGCTGATAGATTGCGGAGGTCGGTCACGCCTGTCTCGTAGGCGGAAACCTTATCTTCACCACGGGACACTAGGCCAGTGACGTGACCACGGCAGTTTTCCTGACGATCGACACCGGATTTGCTTACCGGCGGCACCACCGCGAGGGGCTTTGTAGCGATGCGATCTACCACCGGTCGGTCGGCCCGCGGGGTCGGGATCAGCCATCAGCTCGACAAGCTCGCGCGGTACGGGCTGAAGGCCTGTTTCTTCGTCGACCCGATGCCCGCGCTGGCCTTCTGGACTGGAGCCGGATCTGGCGGATGGTCGCGACGATCCTCGACGCGGGGCAGGAGGTTCAGCTGCGCATCTCCATCCCGCCTGGACCGCCGCAATTGCCCGGGACCGCGGCGCGAATCACGCGAAGTTCGACCTGTCCGACTATCCGCTGGCCGAACAATACGCGCTGATCCTGCGCGCCACCGAACTGCTGATCGACGCGGGTGCGCCTGACCCGATCGCGTTTCGCGCGGGCAGCTATGCCGCGAACGACGATACGCTCGCCGCGCTCGCCGCGCTGGAAGCCTTCGCCTATGATAGCAGCCATAACGGTGCGGCGGCATGCGATGCGAGCAGGATCTCGCTGTCGCCGCGTCAGATCGCGCCGGTCGCCGCGCACGGCCTGATCGAGATCCCGGTGACCGTCATCGAGGATCGGCCGGGTCAGTTGCGCACGCCGCAGCTCTGCGCCCTGTCCGCGAACGAGAGCCGCGATGCGCTCGAGCACGCCGCGGCCCGGGGCATGTCGCCGCGACGATCGTCAGCCATGGTTTCGAGTTGGCGAATCGGCAGGGCACGCGCGCGAACGCGGTCCATGTCCGCCGGTTCGAGGCGCTGTGCGCGACGCTGGCCGGAGCTGCGCACGGACTTGCCGACCCGGCATTTCCCGCGATCGCCCGCCGCTGGTCGCTGGCCGCACGACCGGCCGCTGGCGCGCGATCCGATCCGGCGGGGCCTGCGCCAGGCCGAACAGCTCTGGTCGAACTGGGTCGAAGAACGCGCCTGATGACCGCGGTCAGCGTCCGCCTGAAGTTCCAGCTCGGCGCGCGCACGCTGGCGACGATCCGCGCCGGATGGTGCGCGTCGCGCTGTCGCTCGACGATGTGCTGGCAGGCGATGTACCGATGCTGCCGCGCTGCCGGCTCGGGCCGATGGCTGCGTGATCACCTCGTTGCCCGCGGACCGGGTGGACGCGCTGGACACGCATGGCCTGCTGACCGTCGTCCGGCAGCGTTATGTCCGGTATCACGCCGACCTGCGGATCGGCGAGGCGGCATGGCTTGCGACGCTGTCGGGCAGTGCGCGGTCGGGGCTGAAGCGCAAGACAAGAGCGGCTGGCGGCGTTGTCGGGCGGCACGCTCGACATCCGCGGCTATCGGACCCCCGCCGAGATTGCGGTGTTTCATCCGCTGGCGCGGGCGGTGGTCGGCGACGACCTATCAGCGAGCGGCTGCTGGGATCAAAGGGCTGCCGTTGGACGGCGATCGACGGCGCTGCAGGGTTTCAGGAGGCGCTCGCCGCGGCGGACCGGGTGCGGGCCTGGCTGCTGTTCGTCGAGGGCCGGCCGATCGCCTATCTCTGCTGTACCGCGCAGGGCGGGACGCTGCGCTATGACCATGTCGGGCATGACCCGGCCGAGAACGCGCTGTCGCCGGGTGCGGTGTTGCAGGTCGAGGCGATGCGGCAGCTGTTCTGACGACCGCTTCGCCTGGTTTCGATTTCACCGAGGGGGAGGCAGCACAAGCGGCAGTTCACCGACGGGCGGGGACGGCTCGCGTCGATCTGCAGCTGCTGTTGCGGCCGACGCCTGGCGAACCGCGCGACGGTGGCTGCGCTGGGGGCGTTCGATGGCGCGGCGGGCTGGGCGAAGCGGGCGCTGTCGCATCCGCGACTCGCGCGCATGGATGCGTGGGATCCGGCGCTGGAGCGCGCCCCGCGGACAGGCGGATCTGGATCAAGCGAGAGTTTTCGAGGCTCCCGTTCGTCACGACGCACGCGTAAGAGCGGGCGATGCATGCTCGTGCGTCCGCCATCGTCGTCGCCGTTCGCCAGCATGGCGAGCATGGCGCGACGTGCGGGCGTTGACGCGGGAGGACGGCGTGCAGCCGGGCTATGTGCGCGGCGGGCGGTCGCGGGCGATGCCGCCGGTGCTGCTGGCGGCGAACGATCCAGGGCGAATGGCGCGCGCGGACCGGCGACCAGCTCGCCGCCCTGACCGCCGAGCTGATCCACAGCCGCGCTGACGCTGCACGGCATGAGCCGCTCGCGGCGTGGGCGCTCGAATGGGCGACGGCGCTGGCCGCGGTCGCGTGCGCCGGAGCGCAGCCCTATCCGCATATCCACGACGCGCTGGACGGCGTCCTCGGCGCGATCGAGGCATGCGCCGTCGGCGCGCGGCTGGAAGCGGCGGCGCTGGTGCGGTACGAACTGCTGCTGCTCGCGGACTCGGATTTTGTCTCGATCTCGACCAGTGCGTCGCGAGTGGTGCGGTCGACGACCTCGCATTCGTCAGCTCCGCGGAGCGGGCGGCGGTATCGCGCGGTGCGGCGCAGGGCTGTCGAAGCCAAGCTTGCTGCCGCTGCCCGCGTTTTCTCACCGCTGGTGGCGAGGCGGGGTGGCTGGACATCTTCGACGGGCTGCGCCTGACCGAGCATTTTTGACGCGCGATGTCCTGCGTCGAACGCCGCGCCGAACCGCTCGCAGCGCGGGCTCGCCTCCCGTCGATCGGCCCTCAAGGGCGGTTGCGTGAGCGCGGCTTGCCCGGCAAGGGCGGCGGCGGAGGAACGCACATGCCCTTGATCGCGATACCTGGCCGGACGACGGCATCGGACCCGAAGTGACTGCCGAGGCACGCCGCGCTCGACCGGCTCGACCTCGATCTGAGCTTCGATTGAGGCGCTGGTCGGTGGTGCGGCATGTACAAGGCGGCGCGGGGCATCCGCTGCCGCCCGGAGACGCTGGCGCCTGCGCGGCGCGCGAGACGCCGTGCTGTTCGGTGCGGTCGGCGACCCCGATTGCGATCGGCTCAAGGCGGCATCTGCGACCAGAACAGGGGCGATCCTGGGCCTGCGCAAGGAACTGGGGCTGTTCGCCAATTTGCGTCCGGCCAAGCTGTTCGCGGGCTGGAGGATGGCGCCGTCGCTGCGCCTGGAAATCGCACGCACGATCGATATGGTGATCGTCCGCGAGCCGACTGGCGACGTGTATTTCGGCGCCAAGGGCATCCGGACGACGGCCGAAGGTCTGCGCGAAGGCCATGACGAGGATGCGCTATGACGAGGCGGAGATCGCCCGATCGCGCGCGTCGGGTTCGAGATCGCCCGTACCCGCAAGAGCAAGCTTTGCTGTCGGTCGACAAGGCCATCAGATCTTGGAGACGTCGCAGCCGTGGCGCGACGTCGTGATCGAGGTGTCGTCGGCGGGACTATCCTGACGTCGCGCTCAGCCACATGTATGTCGACAACGCGGCGATGCAGCTCGTGCGCGATCCCGGCCAGTTCGACGTGGTCGTCACCGGCAATCTGTCTGGCGACATCCTGTCCGATCAGGCATCGATGTGTGCGGGATCGATCGGCATGCCGCCGTCCGCCGCGCTCGATGGCTGCGGGCCATACACGGTAACGCGAACCGATCCACACGGCAGCGCGCTCCGACATTGCCGGGCAGGGCAAGGCGAACCTCAAAGCCGCGATCCACCGTCACGCGGCGATGATGCTGCGGCATTCGCTCGACAAGGCCGAGGCGGCCGCCGACCGGATCGGAGGCGGCGGTGGCAGCGGCGATCCTGGCCGGCGCGCGGACCCCTGACCTCGGCGGCACGCTGACGACGCGCGCGATGGGCGACGCGGTGATCGCATCGCTCAGGTGAGTCCGGTCGAGCTGGACCCGGTGCAGAACGCGAGGCGGATTGCCGCTCCGAGATCGCGGTCGTCATCCCGACGTTCAACGAGAAAGGCGAACGTCGCCGCGTTGATCGCTGCAAGCTCGACCAGGCACTGGCGGGGCGGCGCTGGGAGGCGATCTTCGTCGACGACGACAGCCCGGACGGCACCGCTGCCGCGGCGGCGCGCGTGCTCGGCGCAGCGACATGGCGCGTCCGCGTGATCCAGCGGATCGGCCGGCGGGGGCCAGTCCGCGGCCTGTATCGAGGGGGCTGTGCGCGACGCCGCGCCCGTCGTCGCGGTGATCGACGGCGATCTGCAGCATGACGAGACGCTGTTGCCGAAGATGCTCGACCTCCTTCAGGCGGGCGATCACGACGTCGTGATCGGGTCGCGCTTCGTCAGCGGCGGCGGGACCGGCGACTGGGATCGCGACCGCGTCGCCGAAGTCCGCGCTCGCCACGCGGCTGTCGCGGCGCGTGCTCAAGGCGGATCTGAGCGATCCGATGAGCGGCTTCTTCGCGATCCGTACCGACGCGTCGCGCGCGCGCTTGCGCCCAGACCGTCGGCGATCGGGTTCAAGATCCTGCTCGACCTGCTGACCGCCGCGCCCGAGCCGCTGCGGTTCGCCGAGCTGCCCTATACCTTCCGCTGCCGGACCGAGGGGGAGAGCAAGCTCGATCACGTCGTCGCGCTGGAATATCTGATCGCGCTGTACGACCGGATGTTCCGGGCGGTTCGTGCCGGTGCGGTTCGCGATGTTCTCGGCGATCGGCGTGCTCGGCATCGGCGTGCATATGGCGGTGCTCAGCGCGCTGTTCCTCGATCGGGACGTCGTTCCTGATCGGGCAGATCGGCGCGACGCTGGCCGCGCTGACGATGAACTTCTTCCTCAACAACGCGCTGACCTATCGCGACCGGCGGCTGAAGGGGTGGCGGCAGCTCGCCGATGGCTGGGTATCGTTCGCGCTGATCTGTCTCGGTTGGCGCGATCGCCAATGTCGGGATCGCGGCGTTCGCCGCACGACGTCCGCAACGACGCCTGGGCGGTGTCGGCGATGATCGGCGTGCTGGTCGGCGCGGTGTGGAATTATGCGCTGTCATCCAGGTTTACCTGGGGGCGCCACTAGCGCAGCGCGACCTCCGCAGGGGTTGTCATCACCGCCCGCCCCCGGCAAAGCGTCGCCATGAAGCGCAAGACCGGCCAAGATCGTTCGATCACCCAGAACTGGCGTCCCGCAGACGCAGGCCATCCGCGGCGGCACCGCCCGCAGCGAATATGGCGAAACGTCGGAGGCCCTCTTCCTCACCTCGGGCTATTGCTACGACAAGGCCGGTGACGCGGCGGCGCGCTTCGCCGGCGAGCAGGACGGGATGACCTATTCCCGGCTCCAGAACCCGACGGTGCAGATGCTCGAGGAGCGGATCGCGCTGCTCGAAGGGGGCTGGAGGCGTGCCGGTCGATGGCGACGGGCATGGCGGCGATGACCGCGGCGCTGCTGGTGCCAGTTGCAGAGCGGCGATCACCTGGTCGGCGGCCGCGCGGCGTTCGGATCATGCCGCTGGCTGACCGATACGCTGCTGCCCAAGTTCGGCATCGCCACGACGATCGTCGATGCGCGCGATCCGCAGGCGTTTCGACGCGGTCCGGCCCGAGACCAAGGTCTTCTTCTTCGAGACGCCCGCCAACCCGACGATGGACATCGTCGACCTGGAAGGCGGTGTGCGACATCGCGCGCGAGCGCGGGCATCCCGACCGTCGTCGACAATGCGTTCGCGACGCCGGCGCTGCAGCGGCCGATGGAGTTCGGCGCCGACGTCATCGCGTACAGCGCGACCAAGATGATGGACGGGCAGGGCGCGCGTGCTCGCCGGCGCGGTGTGCGGACCGAGGACTTCATCACCAACACGCTGCTGCCCTTCACGCGCAACACCGGGCCGACGCTGTCGCCGTTCAACGCGTGGGTGGTGCTCAAGGGGCTCGAGACGCTCGACCTGCGTATCCGCCGCCAGTCGGAAAATGCGCAGAAGGTCGGCGCGTTTCTGGAAGCGCGCGTGCCGCGTGATCCTGCATCCGGGCCTCGCCAGCCATCCGCAGCACGAGCTCGCGATGCGTCAGATGGACGCGTGCGGCCCGATCTTCGCGTTCGAGGTCGAGGTGGCGCGAACAGGCGCATGGCCTGCTCGACGCGCTGGGCTGGTCGATATCTCGAACAATATCGGCGACTCGCGGTCGCTGATGACGCATCCTGCCTCGACCACGCATGCCAGCGTCTCGCCCGACAAGCAGGCGGAGATGGGCGTGACCGAGGGCTGTTGCGGCTCAACGTCGGGCTCGAGGACGTGCGCGACGTGATCGACGATCTCGACCGGGCATTGGGCAGGTCGGGCTGTGAAGGCGCTGTTCCCCAGTGCGGCGACGACGCGCGGGGTGACGGTGCGCGTCTCGGTCAGCTATCTGCCCGAACAGTCCGAACCGCAGCGCGGGCGCTGGTTCTGGGCCTATCTGCATCCGGCTGGAAAATGACGGGCCCGGCGCGGTCCAGCTGCTGACGCGACACTGGATCATCACCGACGGGCATGGCGCGCGCCACACCGTCGAGGGCGAGGGTGTCGTCGGCGAACAGCCGCTGATCGAGCAGGGGGCGCGAGCTTCGACTATGTCTCGGGCTGTCCGCTCGCGACGCCGACGGGCGCGATGCGCGGATCCTACCGGATGGTCGACGATACCGGTGCGGTGTTCGAGGTGGCGATCCCGCATTTCTCGCTGAGTGCGCCGGCGGTGATTTCGTGAAGCGCACGCACCTGCCGCTGAACGGGCTGCGCGTGCTCGATGCGGCGGCGCGCCACCTGTCGTTCACGCGCGCCGCCGACGAGCTCGCGGTCACGCCCGCCGCGGTCGGGCAGCAGATCCGCGCGCTCGAGGATACGCTGGGCGTCGTGCTGTTCCGGCGGACCACGCGCGGGCTCGAACTGACGCCCGAGGCCGAGGCGGGGCTCGGCCGTTGCGCAACGGCTTCCTCCAGTTCGAGGAAGCGGTGCGCGCGATGCAGGCGGGGCAGACGTCCAAGTCGCTGACGATCGCCGCGCCGCGCGACCTGACCGAGAAATGGCTGATGCCGCGGCTCGCCGAGATTGCTGCGGCGGATCCCGACCTGCGCTTCGTCCTGATCACCGCGGACGAGGACGGTCGACTTCACCGAGGCCAATCTCGACCTCGCGATCCGCTGGGGCGTGGCCGGGCGAGAATGAGGGCGAGGCGCTCAGATCCGAAGGGCTCGTCACGATCGCGGCGACCGGCAGCGCGTCCGAGGCGATCATCGCCTGGCCCGGCGCGCCCGCGCTCGACCCGGCGGCGGGAGATGCCACGGCACTCGTCCGCGTCGGTGATGCAGGGCTTTGCGATCGATGCGGCGGCGGCGGGGCTCGGGCGGGCGACCGTGCCCGGGCTGCTGGCGCGACGCGTGCTCGAGGCGGGGCTGGTCCGGATCATCGGCGACGCGCAGCCGTCGCGTGGCGGCTATTGGCTCGTCGCGCCGCTGCCGCAGTGGCGCCAGAAGAAGGTGCGCGCGCTCGTCGATGCGCTGATCGCTTGAGGCGTCGCGCGCTGCCCCATCCGGTGCTGGTGACCCCGCGGCTCCGGCTGCGTCGGCTCGTCAGGCCGACGCAGTCGCGTTGCACCCGACGCTCGCCGACGCGGACCTGATGACCTATTCGGCGGATGGTCCGCTGACGTCGATCGAGGCGACGCGGCTCTATCTGGTCGAGGATGCCGCTGACGTGAACTGGCGCGCCTGGGCGATCACGCGGCACGGCGACGACCGGGCGATCGGCTGGGTGTCGGGCGGGCGGATGCGCGGGCAGGGGGTGACCGAGATCGGCTTCATCCTCGCGCGCGCGCACTGGGGCCGCGGCTCTGGCGAGCGAGGCGGTGTCGGCGGTGCTCGACCAGCTGTTCGCCGAGGGGCGGCACCGCGTGTTCGCCGATGCCGACAGCGAGAACAGCGCGTCGATCCTGTTGCTCGAACGGCTGGGGTTCCGGCGCGAACGGCTGCTGCGCGGCGAATGGGAGACGCATATGGGGCTGCGCGACAGCCTGATCTACGGGCTTCACGCCGATGACTGGCTGGCGGCGGCCCTGCCACAATCCGCGTAACGCGGTCGCTTGAAACGAACCCAGTTGCTCGCCTAAGTCGGCGGCATGACATCGACGAACGACATCCGCCGCGGCTTCCTCGACTATTTCGGTTCGCAGGGGCACCAGATCGTGCCCTCTGCGCCGCTCGTGCCGCAGAAACGACCCGACGCTGATGTTCGTCAATGCGGGGATGGTGCCGTTCAAGAACGTCTTCACCGGCCTCGAATCGCGCCCTACACGACCGCGACCTCGTCGCCAGAAGTGCGTCCGCGCGGGCGGCAAGCACAATGATCTCGACAATGTCGGCTACACCGCGCGGCATCACACCTTCTTCGAAATGCTCGGCAATTTCTCGTTCGGCGATTATTTCAAGGAACAGGCGATCACGCACGCGTGGACGCTGCTGACGAAGGACTGGGGCCTGTCGCCGGACAAGCTGACCGCGACCGTCTATCACACCGACGACGAGGCGTTCGACCTCTGGAAGAAGATCGCGGGCCTGCCTGAGCACCGCATCATCCGCATCCCGACCAAGGACAATTTCTGGTCGATGGGCGACAACGGGCCGTGCGGGCCATGCTCGGAGATCTTCTACGATCACGGCGATCACATCCCCGGTGGCCCTCCCGGCAGCCCCGACGAGGACGGCGATCGCTTCGTCGAGATCTGGAACCTCGTCTTCATGCAATATGAGCAGGAAAATGCCGAGATCGTCGGCAATCTGCCCAAGCCCTCGATCGACACCGGCATGGGGCTCGAGCGGATCGCCGCTGGTCATGCAGGGCGTCACCGACAATTACGACACCGACACGTTCAAGGCGCTGATCGCAGCCTCCGGCGCGCTGACGCATACCGCGACCGACGGCGCGAACACCGCCAGCCACCGCGTGATCGCGGATCACCTGCGCACCGCAGGCTTCCTGGTCGCGGACGGCGTGCTGCCCGCGAACGAGGGGCCGCGGCTATGTGCTGCGCCGGATCATGCGCCGCGCGATGCGCCACGCGCATATCCTGGGCGCGAAGGAGCCGTTGATGCACCGGCTGGTGCCGTCGCTCGTCACCGAGATGGGCGCGGCCTATCCCGAGCTGTTCCGGGCGCAGCCGCTGATCGAGGCGACGCTGCAGCAGGAGGAGACGCGGTTCCGCCAGACGCTCGACAAGGGGCTGAAGCTGCTCGACGAGGCGACCGCGGACATGACCGAGGGGACGCTGGCGGGTGACGTCGCGTTCAAGCTCTACGACACCTATGGCTTCCCTACGACCTGACCGAGGACGCGCTGCGCGAACGCGGGCTCGCGGTCGACCGCGAAGGCTTCGACACCGCGATGGCCGAGCAGAAGCGCGCCGCGCGCGCCGCGTGGAAGGGGCTCGGGCGCCAAAGGCCTCGGACGATATCTGGTTCGACATCGTCGAGCAGAGCGGCGGCACCGAGTTCCTCGGCTATGCCTCGGACACCGGCGAGGGCGAGGTCGTCGCCTTGGTCAAGGACGGCGCGCGCGTCGACCATGCGACGACGGGTGATACGGTGTCGATCGTCGTCAACCAGACGCCCTTCTACGGCGAGAGCGGCGGGCAGGTCGGCGATGCCGGGCACATCTCGACCGACACCGGGCTGCGCGCGACCGTCACCGAGACGTCGAAGCAGCTCGGCCGCGTGTTCGTCCATCATGCGATGGTCGAGTCGGGCGGGATCAAGGTCGGCGATACTGGTCAAGCTGCAGATCGACGTCGCGCGCCGCGCGCAGATCCGTGCCAACCATTCGGCGACGCATCTGCTGCATGAAGCGCTGCGCGAACGGCTCGGCAAGCATGTCGCGCAGAAGGGGGAGCCTGGTCGCGCCTGATCGCCTGCGCTTCGACTTCTCGCAGCCGGTCGCGATGACGCCCGCCGACATCGCGCAGGTCGAGGCCGATGTGAACGCGCAGGTCCGCGGCAACGGCGCGGTGACGACGCTGCTGATGACCCCCGACGACGCGATCGCGATGGGCGCAATGGCGCTGTTCGGCGAGAAATATGGCGACGAGGTCCGCGTCGTCGATGGTCGATGGGGCCGACCGGCGAGGGCACCTATTCGATCGAACTGTGCGGCGGCACGCACGTCACCGCGCTCGGCGATATCGGGCTGTTCAAGGTCGTCGGCGAAGGCGCGGTGTCGAGCGGCGTGCGGCGCGTCGAGGCGCTGACCGGCGAGGCGGCGCGCGCCTATCTGACCGGCCGCGACGATCGCCTGCGCGAGGCGGGCGGCGGCGCTGAAATCGACCCCCCGACGAGGTGCCCGCGCGCGCGTCGCGGCGCTGATCGAGGATCGCCGGCGTCTCGAGCGTGAAGCTGGCCGATGCGAAGAAGGCGCTGGCGCTTGGCGGCGGCGGTTCCGGTGAGGCGGCGGGACCCGAGCAGGTCGGCGGCGTGGCCTTTATCGGGCAGGTGCTCAACGACTTCGAGGCAGAAGGGGCCTGCGCGGCGCGGTCGACGAGGCCAAGCAGCGGCTGGGGTCGGGGATCGCGATGCTCGTCGCGATCCAACGACGGCCGCGCCTCGGTCGCGGTCGGCGTGACCGCGGATCTGGTCGCGAGCCACAATGCGGTCGACCTGCTGAAGATCGCGGTCACCGCGCTCGGCGGGCAGGGTGGCGGTGGCCGTCCTGACATGGCGCAGGGCGGTGGGCCTGATGGCGACAAGGCGGCGGATGCTGTGGCTGCGGTGCGGGGCGAAGCTGGCGGGCTGAGGCGCCATCATAAGGCTTTGGCTAACGGCCGTTCCCCCGCGGACGCGGGGCCCAGCTAAGTACCGGCAGCGTGGTACCTCTGGGCCCCGCCTTCGCGGGGAACGGTGAGAAGAATGCCGGCACTAATATCCCCACCACCCGGCGAGGCCGGGCCGCAGTGTAAGGAAGGCCGAGGGTAACAGAGGACCGTCCGCCGTTGCTGCCGTCCCCCAACCGCCCCGGCCTCCGCCGGGTGGAGCGTGAGTGGGCCGGTGGCGTCGTCACCCAGCCAAGGATCACGCCGCCCCGCGCACCGCCGCCAGCGTCGTCCCGGCGGTAATCGCCTCGATATCCGTGACCAGGTGCAGCAACCGCACCCCGCCCCGCGCCATCGCCCGGTCGAGCGCCGCGGCGAAATCCTCGGTCTTGGTGACCGTTTCCGCCCAGCACCCATAGGCCCGGCCCAGCGCGGCGAAGTCCGGATTGCGCAGCGCCGTTCCCGACACCCGCGCCCGGATATTCGCGCTCCTGATGCATCCGGATCGTGCCGTAGCCGCCATTGTCGACGACCAGCACCAGCATGTCCGCGCGCTGCGCGACCGCGGTCGCCAGTTCCTGCCCGTTCATCAGGAAGCAGCCGTCACCCGCCAGCGCGACCACGGTCCGCTCGGGATGCCGCAAGGGACGCGGCGACCGCGGCGGGTACGCCGTAACCCATCGCTCCGGCGGTCGGCGCAAGCTGCGTCGCCCGGCCCGGCATAGGCCCAGTAGCGATGCCACCAGCCCGAATAATTCCCGCGCCGTTGCAGAGGATCGCATCCGTGGGCAGCCGCTCGCGCATCGCCGCGACGCACGGCCCCAGGTCCATGACCAGATCGCGCGGCGCCGGCGTCGACCAGGCGCGCCACTCGGCATGCGCCTCCTGACCCGCGGTCCGCGGCGGCAGGTCGACCGCGAAGCAGCGCCTCGGCGAATTCGGCCATCCCCGCGCACCGCGACGTCGGCGTGATAGGTGCGGTTCAACTCATTGGGATCGGGATGGACATGGACGATCCGCTGCCCCGGATGATCGGGCGTCACCAGCGCATAGCCATCGGTCGTCGCCTCGCCGAGCCGGGGCCGACGACGAGCAGCAGGTCGGCTGCCTTCACCCGCTCAACGCAGCTTCGGATTGGGGCCATAGCCGAGATTGCCCGCCCAGACCGGGCAGGCGTTCGGGATCGCATCCTGCCGCCGGAACGCCGCCGCGACGGGAATGCCGTTGCGATCCGCCCAGGTCGAGAACGCCCCCGACGCAGCCGCATCCCAGCCCGCGCCGCCGACGATCGCCACCGGCCGTTCGGCGGTCGTCAGCAGATCCGCGAGCAGGTCCATCATGTCCGCGTCGCACGCCTGCGCGACGCGCTCGACCCGCGGCCGGTCGACCGCCTCGACCATGTCCAGCAGCATGTCTTCGGGAGTGCGAGCACCACCGGCCCGGGGCGGCCCGACATCGCGGTCGCATAGGCGCGCGCGACATATTCGGGGATCCGCCGGGCATCGTCGATCCGCGCCGCCCATTTGGCGATGGGCGCGAACATCGCCTGGAAATCAATCTCCTGGAACGCCTCGCGGTCACGCGTGCCGCGGTCGATATCGCCGACGAACAGGATCATCGGCTGCGCAGATCCTGCATCGCGACATGCACGCCGATCGACGCGTTGGTCGCGCCGGGCCCGCGCGTGACGAAGGCGATGCCGGGGCGGTGCGTCAGCGTGCCGTCCGCGCACGCCATGAACGCCACGCCGCCTTCCTGCCGGCACACCACCGTCTCGATGGCGGGCGTGTCGTGAAGCGCGTCGAGCACCGCGAGGAAGCTTTCGCCGGGCACGGTGAAAATACGGTCGCAGCCTTGTGCGACGAGTTGGTCGACGAGAATTTGGCCGCCGGTACGCTGGGTCATGACAATCTCCTGCCGCCACCGTAGCCCGGCAATCGTCACCAAGTCGAGAACGCCCGCCCGACATTGCCGTCCACTGCCCGGCGCATTATGCCGCAGTAAAGACGATAGGAGGATGCATGGCGAACAAGCGCTACACCGACGCGGCGGCGGCACTCGAGGGCGTGCTGTTCGACGGGATGACGATCTCGCGCGGGCGGGTTCGGGCTGTGCGGCATCCCCGAGCGGCTGATCGACGCGATCGAGGCGTCGGGCGTCAAGGACCTGACGATCGCCAGCAACAATGCCGGGATCGACGGGCAGGGTCTCGGCAAGCTGCTCCGCTCGCGCCAGGTGAAGAAGATGATCTCGTCCTATGTCGGCGAGAACAAGGAATTCGAGCGGCAATATCACGAGCGGCGAGCTCGAGGTCGAGTTCTGCCCGCAGGGACGCTTGCCGAGCGCTGCCGCGCGGGCGGCGCGGGCATCCCGGGCTTCTACACCAAGACCGGCGTCGGCACGCTGGTGGCGGAGGGCAAGGAGGTGAAGAGCTTCGACGGGCAGGATTATATCCTCGAACGCGGCATCCGCGCGGACCTGAGCATCATCAAGGGCTGGAAGGCGGACGAGAGCGGCAACCTGATCTTCCGCAAGACCGCGCGCAACTTCAACCAGCCGATGGCGACCGCGGGCAAGATCTGCGTCGCCGAGGTCGAGGAGATCGTCCCCGTCGGCAGCCTCGATCCCGATACGATCCACCTGCCGGGGATCTATGTGAAGCGGATGATCGTCGGCGCACCTACGACAAGAAGATCGAATTCCGCACCGTTCGCGAGCGGGTCTCCGCGTGAAACCAAGCCCGATAATGTGCCGCAAACGCAGCCATTTTCCTGGACCGCTGCGCTCGCAGGAGCACTGGTTCTGCAAGGGTGCGTCAGCGTGACCTCGCCGACCGCGATCGTCGCCGCACCGGTGACCGTCGACGGCGTCCCCGCGGGCATGCAGTATCTCTACGCCTCGGGCGAGGCCGCCGCCGCCAGCATTCAGGCATGGAACGCGCTCGTCGGCTATGTCCGTGCGCAGCGTACGCCGACATCGGTCGTCCTTCGCGCCAGGCGCGACGCTCGCCGCGCCGCGCTGGACCGCATGCGGCGCCAAGCCGAGGGCCGCGGTGTTCGACGTCGACGAGACCGTACTGCTCAACCTCGGCTTCGAATATGATGCATCGACGGGGCGCCCTGGTCCGAACCGCGCTGGCAGGAGTGGGAGCGCACCGGCATCAAGCAGGTCGCGCCCGTTCCCGGCGCGCTCGCCGCACTGACGCAGTTGCGCGCGATGGGCGTGACGGTGGTCTTCAACTCCAACCGCGCCGCCGCCAATGCCGCGCAGACCCAGGCGGCGATCGAAGCCGCGGGGCTTGGCCCCGCCCGCCATGGCGAGACCTGTTCCTCGCCGGCGACGACGCGACAGGATCGAAGAAGGACGGCCGCCGCGCGACGATCGCCGCGCGCTATTGCGTCGTCGCGATGGGCGGCGACCAGCTCGGCGATTTCAGCGACCTGTTCAACGCAGGCCAGACCCCGCCGCGCGGCGTGCGGTGGTGCAGTCGCCCGCGATCACGGCGAAATGGGGGCAGGGTGGTTCGTGCTGCCCAACCCCGTCTACGGCACCGCGCTGAAAGGCAGCCGTGACGAGGTCTTTCCGCCCGCGATCCACTGGGCGCCGACGCAGGAATCCACTGATGACCGACCACCCCAACGCGATCAAACTCGATCCCGGCGCCGCGTTGACGGACAGAATCGGTCGAGGTCGCGCGGATCTGGATCACCAACAATGCGGGCAGCAACGTGCGCTGATCGACGCGGGCATCCTCGAGGATCCGGCCGTGTTCGGCTACCTCCTCGCCGACACGATCCGTCACGCCGCCCGCGCCTATGCGGGCACCTGGGGCATCGCCGAGGATGCCGCGCTGCAGGCGATCGTCGACGGCGTCAGCGCCGAACTGCGACCAGGTCACGACCATCACCACCATCCAGGAAGGAACGCTCAACTGATGCCGTGGGATCGCAACCAGATGGCGGCGCGGGCCGCACAGGAACTGAAGGACGGCTATTACGTCAATCTCGGCATCGGCATCCCGACGCTCGTCGCGAACAACATTCCCGACGGCATGACCGTCACGCTCCAGTCGGAGAACGGGATGCTCGGGATCGGGCCGTTCCCTATGCGGGCGAAGAGGATGCCGACCTGATCAACGCGGGCAAGCAGACGATCAGCGAACTGCCCTCGTCGGTCTATTTCAGCTCGTCGGACAGCTTCGCGATGATCCGCGGCGGGCATATCGACCTGACGGTGCTCGGCGCGATGGAGGTCAGCGAAGACGGCGACATCGCCAACTGGATGATCCCGGGCAAGATGATCAAGGGCATGGGCGGCGCGATGGATCTGGTCGCGGGCGTCAAGCAGATCATCGTCGTCATGGATCACACCGCCAAGGACGGGACGCCGAAGTTCATCCCGTCCTGCTCGCTGCCGCTGACCGGCAAGAACGTGGTCGACATGATCGTCACCGACCTGGCGGTGTTCCAGCGTAGCGACCATGAGTCGCCGTTCAGGCTGGTCGAACTCGCGCCCGGCGTGACCGCGGACGAGGTCGCGGCGAAGACCACCGCGCGCTACACCACCTGATGGGCTATACGCTTGTCACCGCGAACCGGAATTATTCCAGCTGGTCGCTTCGGCCGTGGGTGTTGATGCGGGCGCTGGGGATCGCGTTCGAGGATCGGATCGAACCCTTCCTCGCGCCCGAGAATTACGATGCGTTCCGGCTGTTCTCGCCGACCGGGCAGGTGCCGGTGCTGATCGATGGCGAGCGGACGGTGTGGGATTCGCTGGGGATCGCGCTCTACCTCGCCGAGCGGCACGATGGCGTCTGGCCGTCCGATGGCGACGCGCGCGCCTGGGCGGTCTGTGCGGCGGCAGAGATGCATGGCGGGTTCGCGGCGCTGCGCAACGAGCGGACGATGAACGTCGGCGTCCGCGTCGATCCGGTCCGCGGCAGTGACGCGCTCGACCGCAACGTCGCGCGCGTCACCGAACTCTGGGCGGAAGGTCTCGACCGGTTCGGCGGGCCCTGGCTCGCAGGCGCCGACTTTACCGCCGTCGACGCCTTCTTTGCGCCTGTCGCGTTTCGCGTCCGCACCTACAGGATCGACGTCGGTCCGCAGGGCCTTGCCTGGGCCGAGCGGATCATCGCGCATCCGGCGATGCGCGAATGGGAAGACGCCGCGCTTGCCGAGACGTGGCGCGAGGCCGGGCACGAGGCCGAACTGGCGGCCAGCGGATCGATTACCGCAGATTTCCGCCGCTGATGCGCCGCATTGCCATTGTCATCGCGCTGGTCGTGATCCTGATCGCGGGTACGGCATTCACCGCGGGGCCGGGGACGCTCAGCGTGCTCGACGGCATAATGGGCGGCGGGCGCGGCACCGCGCGGGTACGGGAGGGCGTTCCGTTCGGCACGCATGGCCAGAAACTCGACGTGTGGCGGCCATCGGGGGCGCGAAGACGGGGCTGCCGGTGCTGATCTTCTGGTATGGCGGCGGCTGGGTGCACGGGTCGCGCAGCGCCTATGCGTTTGCCGCGCGCGCCTATGCGAAGGCGGGCTACGTCGTCGTCATGCCCGATTACCGCAAGGTGCCCGACGTCCGCTTCCCCGCCTTCCTGCAGGATGGCGCCGAGGCGGTGAAGTGGACGCGCGATCACATCGAGGCGGCGGGCGGCGACCCGAACCGGATCGCGGTCGCCGGTCACTCCGCGGGGGCGTATACGGTCGCGATGCTGACGCTCGACCCGCGCTGGTTGCGTGCCGGAAGGTGTCGACCCGCGGATCATCAAGGCCGCGGTCGGGTTGTGCGGGCCCTATGACTTCTACCCGTTCACCGCCAGGCGCGCGATCGACGCGATGCAGGGGCGGCGGATCCCGTGATGACCCAGCCGATCCACTTCGCGCGACGCGATGCGCCGCCGATGCTGCTCGTGTCGGCGGGCGACGACACGCAGGTGAAGGCGCACAATGCCGACAACCTGACGGCCAAGCTGACCGCGCTCGGTGCACCGGTGCGGCATGTCGACTATCCGGGGCTCAGCCATGAGGATGTGGCGATGGCGCTGTCCAAGCCGTTCCGCGGCAAGGCGCCAGTGCTGGCGGACAGCGTGGCATTCCTGAACCGGACGATGCGCTGACCGCATCCGATTGTCGAGCTACGGGGGCGAGGATGACGACGGACGAGCAAGAACACCGCCACCCTCGTTGACAGGACGGAGCCCTGCCGCCCCGACCTTGACCTGCCGCCGGATTTTTTGTGTCCGGCGGCGGGCTTGCGGCGCACTACCAGATCCGGACGCGGTCCGCAGGCGCCAGATATTGCGCGTCCCCGGGCTTCACGTCGAACGCCTTGTACCAGGCGTCGACGTTGCGCAGCGGGTTGATCGCACGGATCTGCCCCGGCGAATGGGGATCGCTGACGAGCTGCTGGCGCAGCGCCTCGGTGCGGAACAGCGTGCGCCAGACCTGACCCCAGCCGAGGAAGAAGCGCTGGTCGCCGCTATAGCCGTCGAGCACCGGCGCGGGCTTGCCGCCGAGCGAGGTGTGATAGGCGTCGAGCGAGATCAGCACGCCGCCGAGATCGCCGATATTCTCACCCATCGAGGCGCGGCCGTTGATCTTCACGCCGGGCAGGCCCTCGAACGTATAGGCCTCGTACTGCGCGCCGAGCTTGACCGCCTGCGCCTCGAACTTGGCGGCATCCTGCGCGGTCCACCAGTCGCGCAGCACGCCCTTGCCGTCGGACTTGCGACCCTGGTCGTCGAAGCCGTGGCTGATCTCGTGCCCGATCACGCCGCCGATGCCGCCATAATTGACCGCGGGATCGGCATCCGGATCGAAGAACGGCGGCTGGAGGATCGCGGCGGGAAGACGATCTCGTTCTTCACCGAGTTGTAATAGGCGTTCACGGTCTGCGGGGTCATGCCCCATTCGGCCTTGTCGACCGGGACCGCCCATGCGGTTGCGGCGATAGTCCCATTCGAACCGCCCGGCGCGTTCGACATTGCCGATCAGGTCGCCCGGGGTGATCTGCAGCGCGCTATAGTCACGCCATTTGTCGGATAGCCGACCTTCACGCTGAAATTGGCGAGCTTGGCCTGCGCCTCCTGCTTGGTCGCGGCGCCCATCCAGGGCAGGCCGTCGATCCGCCCGCGCAGCCTCGATCCGCAGGTTTCCGACGAGCTCGTCCATCTTGGTCTTCGATGCCGGCGGGAAATGAAGCGCGACGTAATCGCGGCCGATCGCCTCGCCCAGCGCGCGTTCGGTGACGCCGATCCCGCGCTTCCAGCGATCGCGCTGCTGCGGCTGGCCGTTGAGGAATTTCGAGCGGAAGTCGAAATTCGCGTCGACGAACCGCTTCGACAGCATCGGCGCGATGTCGTCGGCGGTACGGAACGCCTGCCAGGCCTTCAGCGTGTCGAGATCGGTGGTGGCGAAGACCTCGGCGATCTTCGGAAGGCGGTGTTCTGCGCGACGATCGCGCGATTGGCCTTGTCGATGCCCGCGGCGGTCCAGAACTTGGCCCAGGGAAGCCGGGCGCCTGCGCCTGCAAGCTGCGCGAGCGTCATCGGGTTGTAGGTCTTGTCGCGGTCGCGGCTCTGCGCGCGGGTCCAGTGCGCCTGCGCGATCCGCGTCTCCATCGCGACGATCTTTGCCGCGGCGGCCTGCGCGTTCGGCCAGTTCGCCATGCCGAGCATCTGCGCGACATAGGCCTGGTAGCGTACGACCTGCGGCGCGAATTTCGGATCGAGATAGAGGTCGCGGTCGCCGAGCCCGAGGCCCGACTGGCGCAGATACAGCGCATAGACGTCGGGCTGCTTGGCGTCGTCGTTGACGCCGGGCCGAAGAAACTGGCGCCGAACCCGCCCATCGACTTGCCCATCAGCACCGCGACATCGTCCTTCGTCGTCGCGGCCTTGACCGGGGCAAGCCGCTGCAACAGCGCGGTGCAGCGTCGGCGCGCTCGATCGCGGCTTCGTCCATGAAGCCCTGGTAGAGCGTCGCGACCTTGGCGCGATCGGGGTTGGCGGCGTCGCCGGGCTTATAGCCCTCGACCAGCGTGCGCATGCGTGCCTCGGACAGGTCGCGCAGTACCGCGAAGGCGCCGTAGGACGAGCGGTCCGCCGGGATCTGCGTTCTCTTGACCCAGCTGCCGTTCACATAAGTCGAACCAGTCGTTGCCGGGCTTCACGCTCTTGTCCATGCCGGCAAGGTCGAAGCCCCAGCGGCCATAGCGCGTCGCGGCCGCCGCATCGGCTGCGGGCGTGCCCGATGCCGCGTCCTGCGGCAGGATCGATTCGAGCGTGCACGCCTCGTCGATACAGGCGTGAAGGTCCTGCGCGGTGGCGGGCGTGGCGGCGGCGATGGCGATCAGCGAGACAAGAACGGCGAACTTCGATTTCACAGGGCGATCTCCGGGGAGGCCAGACCGGGACCGGCAGGCCATGGACGAGAAAGTGCAACAGCGCTGTCGTTTGTGCAATCCTTCTATGTTCCCCGTGCGTTGCGCGTGCCGGCTGTGCGTCGGGCCGCTTTGCGCCTATCGAGCGGGCACGCGATGATTTTGCGGCAAATGGGGGGCAGGATGACACGTATCGCGGGACCGGACGATCATGTCGTCATCGTCGGGGCGGTTTTTCGGGCACGTTGCTGGCGATCAACCTGATGCGGCACGGCGGACCGCGCGCGACTTTGGTCGAGCGGCGCCAGCGCCAGCTCGCACGCGGCGTCGCGTATAGCGCAGCGCATCCGAGCCACCTGCTCAACGTGCGCGCGGGCAACATGAGCGCGCTCCCCGACGATCCCGACCATTTCGTCCGCTGGCTCGAAGCGCGCGGTGACGGCGACCGCAAGACGTTCGTCCCGCGCACGACTTTACGGCCTGTATCTGCGCGAGATGCTCGACGCGACGATCGCGCAATCGGCGGGACGGCTGGTGCTTGCGCAAGGAGGTCTGCGCGATCGACTTCGCCGGGACCGACAGGCTTGCGGTGACGATGGCGGATGGCAGCGCGATCGCCGCGGACAGTGCGGTGCTCGCGCTCGGCAACCTGCCGCCGCACACGCCGCCGGGGCTCCCCGACGATCTTCCGCCCGGACGCTATAGCGCGGATCCCTGGGCGTCGGACATTGGCGAGGGCTCGGGCCGGACGACACGGTCGTGCTGGTCGGGACCGGGTTGACCGCGATCGACGCCGCGCTGCTGCTCGATGCCGGCGGATTTTCAGGGCAGATCCTGGCGGTGTCGCGGCGCGGGCTCTCACCGCGGCGGCATGTCGATGGCGCGCCGCCCGCGCGGGTCCTCGACAAGCCGCAGGGGATTTGTCGGCGATCGTCCGGCATGTCCGCGACCGTGCCAAGGCGGATGGCTGGCGCGCGGCGGTCGACGAGCTTCGCCCGTGACCCAGATGCTCTGGGCCGCCGCCCCGACGTCGCAGCGCGCACGGTTCCTGCGGCACGCGCGACCCTATTGGGACGTCCACCGGCATCGGCTGGCGCCGGAGGTCGCGGACCGGGTCGATGCGCTGGTCTCGACCGGGCGGCTCCGGTTCACAGCAGGAAAGATCGTGTCCGCCGCGGCAGCCGGTGATGCTGTGGATCCTCAGCTGGCGGCCCCGCGGTCCGGACCAGGCGGTCGTCACGCGGGCGGCGCGGATCGTGAACTGCACCGGGCCGCAGGGTGACCTGATGCGATCGAGCGAGCCGCTGATCCGGCATCTGATCGCGGACAGGGCGATCCGGCCCGATCCGCTTCGCCTGGGGTCGACGTCGATGCCCAGTCACAGGCGATCGGCCGCGACGGGCATGCCGAACAGCGGCTTCACTGTATCGGGCCGATGACCCGCGGGGATTGTGGGAGGTCGTCGCGGTCCCCGATATCCGTCAGCAGAGCTGGGATCTGGCGAGGCGCCTGTCGAACGCGCAATGGGTCGGCGGCGAGGGGCTCTAGGCTCGCCGGACGCGCTGCGCTGCCAGCATCATGCGATGCTGGCAGCGCATGGCTCAGAACCGGAACGCCGCCGTGGCGCGCAGGCTGTGCCAGCGGAACTTGTCGTCGCTGCGGCGGAAATCGGTGCCGCTGGTGTTTGGCGCGATCAGGAACGGGTTGTTCGCCAGCAGAACCGGGCTGCCGGCCAGCGCCGTGCCCGCCGTCACGCGAACGCGCGCATCGTCATCCTGATACTGGTGGAACATATATTCCATGCCGATCGAGATGTTCTTGGTCAGCTTCTGCTCGATGCCGCCGCCGCCGAGAATGCCCCACTGGTTCTTCGAGCCAGTCGCCGAAAACGCGTTCGCCGTGTTCGTCGTGAAGAACAGATTGTCGATCTTGGCATAGCCTGCACCGAACGTGCCGTAGAACAGCGTGGTGTTGGCCGCATAGCCCAGACGGCCGCGGGCGGACGCTTCCCGCTTCAGCTTGCGCGCCATCGTGTAGCTCGCAGGCGTCGTCGAGAAGCCCGAGGTGCTGTCGGTGATGTCGCTCGTGCCGAATTCGCCGACGACACCGACGACGATGTTGCCGCGCTGAACGTCGAGGCCCGCACGACCGTAATAGGCCCAACCATCGTCGTCGTTACGGCGGCGGAAGCCGCGGCACCGGTACGCGCCGAGCCGTTGCAGAAGCCTGGCGAGAAGGCGTTGGCGCCGGTGATGGTGTTGACGCTGTCGTTGAAAGCGCCGTCGCCGTTGCGGTCGAACAGGATCGACGAGCCGACGTCATTGCCCTGCACGTCATACCCACCGGCCGCACCGATATAGACGCCCGAGAACGGACGATCTTCGGTGGTTTCCTGCGCGGCGGCCGGAACGGCAAAAAGGCCCGCAACGGCGGGCCGGCGAGCGTGGTCAGTTTCATGGAATGCTTCATGGTCGTTCCCCAAACGAGGGCCGCGACGCGCCCAATGTGCGCCGCGGCCCAGGTTGTCCTGTTTCAGTTCGTGACGACGATCACGCGTTGGCGCCGCTGGTGCGCAGTGCATCGGTGCGGTTGTTGGTGCCGTTGGGGAAGAAGCCCCGCCGATCTTTGCGGTGTTGGTCAGATAGGCGATGTTGTGCACCTGTGCGACCGACCGGCTGAACGCCAGGCCGTTGGCGTCGGTCGGGACGATGTTCGACACGGTTGGATCCATGCCGGTGATGCCCTGATCGATGTCGCCGATGATGCCCGTCGTGGCGTTGGTGACGGTGCCGTCAGGCTGTCGCGCGCGTCGCTGATCTGGTTTGCGGCGGTACGCAGCGACGGCGTCTGCAGACCCTTGCGATACAGGATCGTGCGGATCAGGCCGGCGTGATACGCCTCTGCCGCGAGGATGCCGGCGGCCGCCTCGAGATAGGTCTTGTTGCCGATCAGCGTTGCACCGCCCTTGTACGCCGAGACGCCGACATCCTCGAAGATGAACGCGCCGAGCAGGAAGCTGTTGTCGTCGGCATAGGGTCGAACACACCCGTGGATCCGCCGGAACGACACCTGCCGCACGTGCGCCAAGGTGAAGGCGCCAGCGCAGCCGCGGTGCCGGCAGAGATGTCCAGTGCAGGCTGTGCGACTGCGGCTGTGCCGAGTGCCCGGCGCAGGAAGGCGACGTGCGCGACTTCGTCGATGGCGATTTCGCGCGCATATTCACGGACGATCGCGTCCTGGAACGGCACCTGTCGGCCACCCGTCACGGCGCCCTGAGTCCCGGTACCGGTCAGCAGGCTGGCGTTGAGGCCAACGCCGAACGTCGCGAATGCGTAGAACTGCGCCTCGAGATATTCGAGGTTGAGCGCGAAGTTCAGCACGTCGGCATCGGTGATGGCGGATCCCGTTGCGGAGTGTCGGCGTGGGCGTCGGTGACGGCGCCAGATCGGCATCGTCGTTGCCGCAGGCCGCGAGCAGCGAGGCACCGCCGACGGCAAGCGCGCTGCCACCGGCAAAGCGCAGGAAACCGCGGCGTTCGTTGCGCCGGGTGGCGATGGCGTCGAATATTTCGAGCTTGGTATTGAGGTCGGTCATTGGGTTAATCCCTGAATAGCAAAGAAAGCTTACGGCAGAGCTGAAGCGGTTCAGGCTGCTGCGGTGCTCGTCTTGATGTTGCCGTTCATGCCTGCCGGGAAGAACCCGCCCGCGGCCACTGCACCACTGTTCAGGTACACGATGTTGAGCACCTGGCTCACCGAGCGGCTATGAGGCGACACCGTCGGCGTCGAGCGGCACGATGTTCGACACGGTCACCGCCGCCTGGGTGGCGGACAGGTTGATCGGCGTCGCGCTGTAGGACGAGATGCCCTGATCGATATCGTTCGCGCCGAAGATCGTCGTGTTGGCGCCACCGCCGTCGAGGCTGTCGCGCGCGCCGAAATGGCATCGGCGGAGGTCCGCAACGACGGCACGTCGATACCGCTTGCCGTACAGCGTCGTGCGGACGATCGCGGCATGATAAGCCTCGACCGCGAGCAGGCCGGCCGCGGCATCGAGAAACGTCTTGTTCGTGAGCAAGGGGCGGCACCGCTGTAGGCGGTGACGCCGACGTCCTCAGATGAACGCACCGAGCGGGAACGCCTCGTCCGAGCCATAGGGATCGAACGCGGTGCCGGCAGGCAGCACGAGCCCGGCGACCTGTGCGGCGACCGAGAAGGCGCTGGTCGGCGAGACGCTGGCGTCGATCACCGGCTGCGACACGGTCGAGCTGCCGAGCGCGGTGCGCAGGAACCTGACATGCGCGATCCTCGTCCTGTGCGATCTCGCGTGCATATTGCTCGACGATGGGATCGGTGAACGCGACCTTGCGGCCGCCGCGAACCGCACCCTGCGTACCGCTGCCGGTCAGCAGGCGTTGTCGAGTCCGGTGCCGTAGGCTGCATAGGAGTAAATTGCGCCTCGAGATATTCGAGGTTGAGCGCGAAGTTCAGGACGTCGGCGTCGGTTACCGACTGTGCCGCGGCGGCGCTCGAGAGGGACAAAGCGGTCGCTCCGGCTGCCGTCATCGCAGCCGCACCAAGTGCGTTTTTGAAGAACTCGCGCCGGTCGTTGCGCCGTTCGACACGGGCATCGAGGCATCGATCAGATGGGTTGATTGGGTCGTGGCTTCATCTCCTGAACCAGGCACGTCGGCACACGGTCGGCCTCGATCGCCTCTGGCAGGCGATCCTGTGTGCACAACGGTTCAGGAACGGGAGCTGGGAGATAAAGTTGCAGCTAAATGGAATCAGCTTGGGCAAACTTCTCCGAAATTACACTAATCGCGCGCAATGTTTTCAGGTAATGCTGCACCACAGCATTTATAGCGCTCATTCATGATGGCGGGCTTAACTTGTCCTGTGTACGGGTCGCAAAATCCGTGGCGTCATGGCGTTCGTGGAGTTGGCTCGCGGGATCGCCCATGACGCGGTTGACCATGCGGCCACGCTGGACCGCAGGGCGTGCGCCGATCGCATCCGCCCAGCGCTTCACGTTCGGATAGTCCTGGACCTGGAGGAACTCACCGGCGTCGTAGAGCTGCCCCGGACCAGCGCCCCGTACCAGGGCCAGGCGGCCATGTCGGCGATCGTATAGGCGGCGCCGGCCGATATTACGCGCTGTCGGCAAGACGGCGGTCGAGCACGTCGAGCTGGCGCTTGGCCTCCATCGCGAACCGGTCGATCGCATGCTCGATCTTGACCGGCGCATAGGCGTAGTAAAATGGCCGAAGCCGCCGCCGACGAACGGGCCGCTGCCGACCTGCCAGAACAGCCAGGACAGGCGGGTCGCGCGCGCCGCAGGTTCGGTCGGCAGGAACGCGCCGAACTTCTCCGCGAGATGCATCAGGATCGCGCCGGATTCGAAGATCGGCAGCGGCGTCGTGCCGCTGCGATCCATGAGCGCCGGGATCTTCGAATTGGATTGATCTCGACCAAAGCCGCTGCCGAACTGGTCGCCTTCGTTGATCCGGATCAGCCAGGCGTCATATTCGGCGCCGGCATGGCCGAACCGCGAGCAGCTCCTCGAGCATGATCGTGACCTTCACCCCGTTCGGCGTGCCGAGCGAATAGAGCTGCAGCGGGTGGCGCCCGACCGGCAGATCCTTGTCATGCGTCGATCCGGCGACCGGGCGGTTGATCGCGGCGAACCGGCCGCCATTGTCGCGGTTCCAGGTCCAGATTGCCGGGGGTATAGGTCGGGCGTCGGTCATCCGGGCTGCTCCGTGCATCGAAAGGGTGGGCTCGGGGTTCGGTCTCGGCGATCCTAACGCCCTGAACGCCGTGATGAGTCGCGATACCATCGGATGAAGCGTGGCACGCCCTCAGTGATGCTGGTGGTGGGGGCGAAGCCGAGATCGTTGCCGATCGCGCTGACATCGGCGCAGGTGCGCACGACATCGCCGCCTGCATCGGCAGGTCCTGGCGGATCGCCTTGCGACCGATCGCCTGCTCGAGCACGTCGATGACCTCGCCCAGCTGTTCTGGCGCGGCTGTTGCCGATATTGTAGACGCGGTGCGGCCCCATGCTGCCGCCGGGCTTCGCCTGGCCGTCATCCGCAGGCGGCGCATCGAGCGCGGCGACGATGCCGGCGACGATGTCGTCGATATGGTGAAGTCGCGCTCCATCCGCCCCGCGTTGAACACCGGAATCGGTTCGCCGGCGAGGATCGCCTTGGTGAAAGATCCACATCATCATGTCAGGACGCCCCAGGGGCCCGTAGACGGTGAAGAAGCGCAGCCCGGTCTGCGGCAGGCGATAGAGATGCGCGTAGCTTTCGGCTCATCAGCTCGTTCGACTTCTTCGTCGCGGCATAGAGCGACAGCGGGCGGTCGGTGCGATCCTCGACGCGGAAAGGCACGCTGTCATTGCCGCCATAGACCGACGAGGACGAGGCGTAGACCAGGTGCCGGACTTTGCCGCGGCGCGCTGCAAGTTCGAGGATGTTGAGATGCCCGACCAGATTGGCCCGGGCATAGGCCATCGGATTCTCGATCGAGTAGCGGACGCCGGCCTGCGCACCGAGATGGACGATCCGGTCGATGTCGAGGCCTGCCACCGCCGCGTCGAGCGCGCGGCGTATCCGCGAAATCGAGCTTGGCGAAGGTGAAGGCCGCGCCGTGCCGGTCACGCAGATAGGCGAAGCCGCGCCGCCTTGAGCGCGGGGTCGTAATAGGCGTTGCATTCGTCGATGCCGAACACCGTTCGCCACGTGCCAGCAACGCGTCCGCGACATGCATGCCGATGAAGCCGGCGGCGGCGCCGAGGTTACGATCACTGTCATCGCTGTTCTTTCCTGATGGGTTCGGCGGCACGAGAAGCGATGCCGATACCAGTGTCAGCCCCATCAATCCGCATCCCTGCTGTGCCGCGCGAGGCGAGCGCAGGCGCGACGTCCATCATCGGGACGGCGGCGGCGGTGGCCGGTCTTCAATGTCGAGACCCGGCGAAGAACGGGCAAAGTATTGAAGCCAATCAATACTAGGAAGATTATAGGACAACTAGCGTTTCGCTGCAAAGCAGTATGAAACCATAGGCCGCAAGCGCGCGGATACTTCCGTGCAGAAACGAGTGGGTGGTATGAACGTAGATCAAGTTTTGGTGGAACACACTCTCCGGGTGTATCGCCGGAAAAATTTGCGATGCCACCGGGAATGCGGATGCGCTATGACTTGCCCCAGGCAAGCCTTGCCGAATGCCTGACCGGATATGCGATCTATTCGGCCAGTGATCGCAACCCGCTCGTCAGCTGGTATCTACCTGCACCAGTTATGATTTCTATTCTGGCGGATGCGGGGCCGATCACCGTGGCGATCGGCAACCACCGGTTCAGGCCGCTCGAGCGCGCCAGTCTCTACGGCCCGACCAGCCGCGCGTTCGCACCGTCACACATGGCGGCGTCGCCGTCGGGATCAGGAATCAGCGCGATCGGCTGGTCCCGGATGACGTCGCGGCTGGCGGGTGATTTCCCGCAACCGCATCGTGCCGCTCGAGACGCTGCTCGGTCCGGAGGTGTCGCGCCGGCTGACGACGGGGCTCGACGCGCTGTCCGACGATGCGATGATCAAGCCGTTCCTCGACGACGTGCTGGAACCGCTGTTCCAGCGCCGGCACCCGCAGGAGGAACTGATCCGTGCGTTCGCCGCGCTGACGGTGACCGACGGGGTGATCGAGATGCAGGATGTCGCCGACCGGCTGGGGATCGAGACGCACGCGCTCAGGCGGCTCGCCACCCGCCATTTCGGCATGCTGCCCAAGATGCTGCTGCGGCGCGCGCGCTTCCTGCGGTCGTTCATCCGGCTGATCCGACCCGATGGCCATGTCGATTATTCGGCGATCGACAGCAGCTATTTCGACGCGTCGCATTTCCTGCGCGACGCGACGACGTTCCTCGGCACGACGCCGCGCCGTTTCCTCGCATCGGAGACGCTGTTCTGAAATCCAGCCTGCGCGCCCGCGCGGCAACGGTGATCGGCACGCCGACCCGGGCGCTGCGCATCTCGACGCCCCCGGTCAGCGTCGGGCAGCATCATCCGTACCGTCCGCATGACGGTCGCGACCAGCTGTCGAGCTAGCCGCAGCGGGCAAATCCGGTTGTGCCCTCCATCGCCGATATGCGTTATGGTAAGGAGAACGCAGATCGGACACGCGGATGATGCAGGAAGTTGAATTGAAGCTCGTCCTGACACGGCGGACGCCTGCGGACCAGGTCGCGCGCGAACTGCCGTCGGATGACGCGACCCGTACCACGATGCTCGAGGCGATCTATTTCGACACGCCCGAGCAAACGCTGCAGGAGCACGGCGCGTCGCTGCGGATCCGGCGCGCGGGCGATACGCGGATCAGACGATCAAGATCGACCCGGCAAAGGGCGCCGGGCTGTTTTCACGCCCCCGAATGGGAACGGCCGGTCACGGACGATCGTCCGCGTCTCGACGACACCACGCCGGTCTTCGCGCTGCTCGACGGGACCACCGGAACGGCTCGCGCCGGCCTTCACCGTGTCGGTCGAACGACGCAGCTGGGAGATCAGCGAGAACGGGGCGGAGATCGAGCTCGTGCTGGACCGTGGGATGGTCCGGGTTGGCGAGCGGCAGTCGCCGGTCTGCGAAGTCGAGATCGAACTTAAGCGCGGCGACCCGGCCGCGCTGTTCACGCTGGCCCGCCGGATCGCGGATATGGTGCCGCTGCGGCTCGGCGTCGTGACCAAGTCCGGGCGCGGTTACGGCCCGACCGGGCCAGTGCGTCGCGCCTTCAAGGCCGAGCCGGTGTCGCTCGATGGCGACGCGACGACGATCGAGGCGCTCCGGACGGTTAGTGGCGCCTGCCTGCGGCACTATCGGCTGAACGAGACGATCCTGCTCGAGACGCGCGCGCCGGAGGCGCTTGCACCAGGCGCGTGTCGCGTTGCGGCGGACGCGCGCCGCGCTCGGGCTCTTCAAGCGCGTGCTGGGACGCGAGCAGACGGCGCATTTCCGGTCGAGCTGCGCTGGCTGGCGCGAGACGCTGGGGCAGGCGCGCGATCTCGACGTGCTGGGCGGACATGGCGGCGGCGAAGCTGGGCGCGGGGACGTCTTTGACCGGATCGAGGCGGCGCGCGCTCTGGCCTGCCGTGGCGAGGTCGATGTGGCGCTGGAGTCGTCGCGCGTGCGGGACGGTAATGCTCGATCTGACGCAGTGGCTCGCGGTCGGCGACTGGTCGACGGCGGACGCGACGCGGGCGGTGCGCGAGGCGCCCGCCCGCGCGTTTGCAGCGGCGGCGCTCCGCAAGCGACGCAAGGCGCTCAAGATCGACGCGCCATCGCTCGCGCTGCTGACGGACGACGAGCGTCATGCGATCCGCAAGGACGCCAAGACGCTGCGCTATGCAACGGAATTCTTCGCGGACCTGTTTGCCGATGCGGCGCAGCAAAAGCGGCAGGCCAAGTTCGTCTCGACGCTCGAAACGCTGCAGGACCGGCTCGGCACGCTGAACGACGCGGCAACGGTGCGCGATCCTCGCCCGGCTGGGGATGGAGGACACGGATGAAGCGGCGCTGGTCGACGATCGCAAACACGCCAAGCGTGCTCGACCGCGCTGCCGCGGCGCACTCGGCGCTGCTCGACCGGAAAGCCTTCTGGCGCTGATCAGGTGCCACGACCGGCGCAGGTCGATGCAGATCAGCCTGTGCGCGATGGTCGTCGTTGTCAGGAGTGGCCTGGCCCAGGTGATCCTGCCGCCGCCGCTGCAGCAGCTATGCCGGGATGCTCGGCTGACGCATCATCGCGATGTCAGGCCGCGGCCGAATCATTCAGTCGCGCTCTGCCAGCGTGCGGGTTTCGGTGACGGGAGGCGCGGCCGAACAGATCGCCTTGCGCGTGCGTACAGCCAAGCGCCGCGACGAAAGCTGACGCTCGTCCTGCGTCTCCACCCCTTCCGCGATGGTCGCGATGTCGAGCTTTGCGCGAGCGCGACCACCGCGCGGATGATCGCCAGCGCCTCGCGGCCGCCGCGCCTCTGCGGCACGGACGAAGCTGCCGTCGATCTTGATCGAGGAGAAGCGGGTGCGGCTGAGATAGCCCAGCGACGAGTGGCCAATGCCGAAATCGTCGAGGCTCAGGCGTACGCCAAGGTCGAGGATACGCGCGAGGTCGTCGTCGCGCCACGATCCTCGCGGAGGAAGACACCCTCGGTAACCTCGAGCTCGAGCCGGTCGGCGGACAGTCCGCTGTCGGCAAGCACGGTCGCGACGGTCGTGACGAAACCGTCATTCTGCAGCTGGACCGGCGACGCACGTTGACGGCGATGCGCAGACCCTCCGGGCCAACTCGCGGCTTCGGCGCAGGCGGTGCGCAGGACCCAGGCGCCGATCTGTGCGATGATCCGTGCGTCTTCGGCGAGCGGGATGAAGCGGGACAGCGGGACCGTGCCGAACTCCGGGCTTTCCCAGCGCAGCAGCGCCTCGAAGCCGCGCAGCATGCCGCCCTGCGTGTCGATGATCGGCTGATAGGCGAGGGACATCTCACCCCGATCGAGGGGCGCCGCGCAGCGCGATCTCGAAGCACCCGCCGCTCCTCCCCGCCTGGACGTAAAGCGCGGGCTCGTAGAGCGCGAAACACGCCGCGACCGGCATCCTTGGCGCGATAGAGCGCCAGATCGGCGGACCGGATCAGCATCTCCGACGTGCGCCCGTCGCGCGGCGCCGAAAGGCAGAAAGCCCAATGCTGGCGCCGATATGCAGCGTATAGTGATCGACGTCGCGGGGCCGCGACAATGCGGTGATGATGCGTCCGGCGAGTTTCCTCGACCGCGCCCGTATCGCTGGCGTCGCGAACGACGAGCGCAGAACTCGTCGCCGCCGAGCCGCCCGCAGGATTCGTTCGCGCTCATCATGTGGCCAAGCCGTTCCGCGACCTGGCACAGCAGGCCGGTCGCCGACCGGGTGGCCGAGCGTGTCGTTGACCGCCCGAACCGGTCGAGATCGAGCATCATGAACGCGCAGCGTCCGCCACAGGCCTCCGCCGCGATCATCGCGTCGGACAGCGTCTCGGTGATCAGCCGGCGGTTGGGCAGCCGGTCAGCGTGTCGAAGCGCGCCATGCGGTTGATCTTGTCCGCGGACGCGCGCTGGTCCGTGACATCCGCGCCGACGCCGCGAAAGCCACCAGAATATCCCGCGGTCGTCGTAACGCGGCGCGGCGACCAGCTGCCACCAGCGCTCCTGTTCGGTGAAGCGGATCGGCAGTCTCAAGTTGACGAAGCTGTCCCGGTTGCGCAGCTTTCGGCAAGCGCGCGCAGACCGGCCGCGAACGTGCCGCTGTCCCAGGATGGTCCGGCCAGCAGCTGGAGGATCGGCATGCCGTCGATATCCGCCGGCGCGCGACCGCACGCCCGCGCGAAGCGGGCGCTGGGCCGGATCACGCGTCGTGTCGCGTCGGTCTCCCACAGCCATTCGGCTGCGCTTTCCTCGAACTCGAGCAGGAGCACGCTGATCGTCTCGTCGCGTTCGTCGAGCACCGCCTGCGCATTGTGGATCGTGACCAGCGCGCGCGTCCGGCTGAGCAGGCGGTCATCAGCAACAGGGTGAAGGCGAGCACCCCCGGCGATTGCACCCGCGTGCATCAGCATGGCGAGCTGGACGACCGATACGAAACCAGGCGTGCCGATGAACATGAGCGTGGCGAGCGGCAGCGGCGCCATCGCGAAGGCTGCCCCGTCATCACGATCATCAGCGTGAGACCGGCCGATGCTCGTTGCGACCGGGACTTGCGGGCAGAAGAAAACCGGGATGACCGACCAGGCCAAAGCGAGGCTGCCCCCCACAAGGTTGCCCGGATATCCGTCCTGCCGCCATGCCCGGCAGCGCGCGAGGGGAGCGAGGCGGCGGCGGACGGTGCCCACACGGTGCCGGCGATCAGGAGCGTCGACCATGACGCGACCTGCCAGAGGCTGGCATCCGGGGATAGAGCAATGCGGCACAGACGGCGGTCGCGAGCAGGTTGGCGGCGAGGGCGGAACCAGGCGAGTTGCCGGCCGGCGTCGAGCTGCGCCGCGCCAAGCCGGCCCCATTCCCTGGGATCGCACCCTTCCGACAGCGCGAGCGCAGCGCGCGTGTCGATGGGCATGTGATGCGTCGACATTCGTGTCCGCGCCGGCATGGTCGGCGGGGGCGTATCGGATCCGGAAGGCGACTGGCTGTTCACACCGCCGGGCTTAATGCACGTTGGTTATCGCAACGTTCCCATCCCCGCGTTGTGAAAAATAACCGGGTTGGGGCAGGGGCGCGACTGTCCCGCCGCACTGGCGGGACGGTGCGGCGAGGCAGGCGTCGTCAGGCGGCGATGTCATGGGGCTTGATGTCGCCGCTCAGGTACAGGTTGCGCGCCTTGGCGCGCTGGAGCTGCCGACGAGGTGCGCGGCAGCGTGCGGGAGGGATCAGCTCGATCACGCAGTTCATGCCCGTCACCGAGCGGACGCGTTCGCAGATCTCGTCGCGCAGGCGCAGGCGTTCGCCCTCGTCGGAGCTGCGGCACTGGACGAGGACGGCCGGGCGTTTCCTCGCCCCCGGGGTCGTGATCGCGAACGCGGCGATGTCGCCCGCCTTGAACCCGGGCAGCTGCTCGACCGCCCATTCGATGTCCTGCGGCCAGTGGTTCTTGCCGTTGACGATGATCATGTCCTTCGCCCGGCCGACGATGTAGATATAGCCGTCCGACATATAGCCCATGTCGCCGGTATCCGAGCCAGCCATCGGACATGCACGCCGCGGTGGCGGCATCGTCGCGGAAATAGCCGACCATCACCGATGGCCCCTGCACCAGACCTTGCCGATCGCGCGCTCGGGCAGGGGCGTGCCGTCCTCTTCGCGGATCTCGATCGTCATGTCGCGCACCGGCTTGCCGCAATTGACGATCGCCCGGTAACGCTGCGGGCGGTCGTCTCGCCGCGCGCGCCGCCACGACAGCTGGGTTTCCTCGACCAGCTCGACGCGGATGCCCTCGCCCGGCGGCATCAGCGACACCGCCAGCGTCGCCTCGGCAAGGCCGTAGCTGGGCAGGAAGGCGGAGGCCTGGAACCCGGCATCGGCGAAGGCGTCGACGAACGACTGCATCACGTCGGGCCGGATCATGTCGGCGCCATTGCCCGCGACGCGCCAGCGCGACAGGTCGAACCGGTCGCTCGCCTTGGTCTGCGACGACATGCGGCGCGCGCAGATGTCATAGCCGAAGGTCGGCGAATAGCTGAGCGTGGTGCCGGTGTTGCGGCTGATGAGATCGAGCCAGGCGAGCGGACGGCGCGCGAAATCCTCGGTCTTGAGGTAATCGGTCGAGACCTGATTGGCGATCGGCGACGGGAAGCAGCCGACCAGCCCCATGTCGTGATACCAGGGCAGCCAGGACACGCAGCGGTCGGTGTCGCAGACTTCCATGCCGTGGCTGTGCGCGGCCAGATTGTTGAGCAACGCCTCGTGCGTGATGACGACGCCGTGCGGGAACCGCGTCGAGCCGCTCGAATATTGCAGATAGGCGATGTCGTCCGGACGTGCCTCGGGCAGCGTGGCGGCGGGGCTTCGCGGTCGCGAATTCGGACCAGTCGATCCCGTGCGTGCCCGCCAGACGCGCCGCCTCGCTCGCCATCTGCGCGAGCTCCGGCGGAAAGATCAGCATCTTGGGATCGCAGCTCGAAAGCTGGACGCGGAGCTGTTCGATATAAGGAATCGCGGCCGCCGAACGACGTCGGCAAGGGCAGCGGCACCGGCCAGGCGCCCGCATAGACGACACCGAAGAACAACGCGGCGAATTCTGGGCCGGTCTCGGCGACCAGCGCGATGCGGTCGGCAGGCGCGACGCCGGCGGCGATCAGGCGGTCGGCCATCGCCAGCGCATCACGACGCAGCGTCGCATAGGGATAGGGCTGGCTGAGCGTACCGCGCGCGTCATGGAAGTTGAGGCCGCGCTGCCCCGTCGCCGCATAGTCCAGCGCCTCGCCAAGTGTCGCGAAGTCGGCAAAGCGGCGCGGCAGCGTGTCCGCGGTGGGGTCGCCGTGCGCTGCGCCGGCATCGGATCGGCCGACGGTGCGACCGCGGAGGCTACCAGCCCGTTCGTCGCCGTCGTCTGAAGGTGTCGATCGTCATGTGCGTCCTGTCTTCCACGTCGCGGCCTGTCCGGGGACATCCGCCGCTTGAGACCGTGCAAAAGGCCAGCCATGCACGGTCGTGGCGTTCAAATCCTATCCCAGTGTGGCACAATGATGGCGTGACCCAGGATCGCCGCCGAGAAAGACAGGAGAAACGCCCGCCAAAACCGCTGGATGCCCGCGGGACTGGAGGGTTGGCGCTGCGCTATGTCGAGCGATTCGCGACCACGCGCGGCCGCCTGAGCGATTATCTACGGCGCAAGGTGCGTGAGCGCGGCTGGGGTCGAGGCGCCGGAAACCGGCCCGGCGGTGCCGCCTCCCGATCCCGAAGGGCTGGCGCAAAGCTGGCGGATCTCGGCTATATCGACGATCGCGGCTTTGCCGAGGCGCGGGCGGCAGCGATGCAGCGCCGCGGCCTGGGTGCGCGGCGCGTCGCGGAGCGTTTCGCGAGGCGGGGATCGACGAGGCCGATGCCGATGCGCTCGCCCCGAAATCGCGGCGCGCGACGTCGATGCGGCGCTGGCCTATGCGAAGCGCAAGCGGCTGGGCCCGTATGCCCGGTCGGAGAATAGCGACGGGGGGGCCGAGAATCGTGCGCTGCGGCAAAGCAGCTCAGCGCGATGGTGCGCGCCGCCACGGTTTCGATCTGGCACGCAAAATTCTTGCCGCGTCCCCGTCTGAAACAATCGATACGACAGATTTTGACTGAAGACGCATTGCAGGTTTGTTGCGGCTGCGACGAAGCGTGCTAGCAAGGTGCAGGGGTGCGTAACGATGCGTAGTGAAGCGCAATATGACGGGGACAGGCCGGACACGGTACCGGACGCGGTGGCGGCTGCAGGACCGCGCGCAATTTCGGACATCGATCGGGCAGGGGCTGTGGAGCACGGGCTGTCGCGGAGCCGCTGGTGCTCCGGCTCGGGGGTGATCAAATGGTTTCGATGTGACGCGCGGTTTCGGCTTCGCGGTCGCTGACGACCACGGCGATCGGCGATATCCTGATCCATTTCTCGGTGCTCCAGCCGCATGGCCGGCGCAGCCTGCCAGAGAGGCGCGCGGGTCGACGTGGTCGCGGTGCAGCGCGGGCGTGGCTTCCAGGCGCGCGAGGTCCTGTCGATCGATCTGAGCGGCGCGGTCGAGGAGACGGCGGTACGACCGGGCACGGCGGCGCCGGTCGACCGGATCGATCCGGTCGCGCTGATCGATGCCGCAGGCCGTTCGAACCCGTCGTCGTCAAGTGGTTCAACCAGCTCAAGGGCTATGGCTTCCTGGTACGGGCAAGCGACGACGGTGACGTGTTCATCCATATGGAAACGCTGCGGCGGGCGGGGATCGACGTCGTTGAGCCCGGATCAGCCGTTGCGGGGCGCAGATCGTGACCGGTCGCAAGGGCCGCTGGCCGTCACGGTGGAGCGATCCCGCGCCGGCGTGGTAACCGGCCCGCCGCAACCGGGGATATATGTAATGAAGTAAAACCGTCTTCGCCGCGCTTCTGGCGCTCGGCCTCTGCGCGTGTTCGAACGGCGACGCTCGGGCCGGCGACTCCCGCCGCCCCTGAGACGCTACCGTCGCGAACACTGCGACCGGCACGGGCACCGGTGCTGCACCGGGTCAGGCCGCCGCGACGCTGGCCGTGACGATCCACAGCGCGAACGGCGCGCATGTGTTCACCGTCGAGAGCGCCAAGACCGAGGCGGAGCAGGCCCGCGGGCTGATGTGCCGGACCGATCTCAAAGCCGAGATCGGGGCATGCTGTTCTGGCCCTATCCGACCGACGGCAGCGGGCCGCGCGAGGCGAATTTCTGGATGAAGAACACGCCGAGCCCGCTCGACATCATCTATATCCGCGCCGACCGGACGATCGCGCGGATCGCCGAGAACCACGATCCCCTTCTCCGGGCGCAGATCCCGTCGGGCGAACCCGTCGGCGCGGTGCCTCCGAGATCATGGGCGGGCGTGCCGGGAACTCGGCATCGCCGAGGGCGACCGTGTCGAATGGCCGGGCGCGCCGGGCTGAACCGCCATATCCGCCGCAAAGTGCCGTCCCGCCGCCGGCGCAGGCACTGCGTTCGGAGGTTGATGGCGCGGCGTGCACCCGCTAAGCGGCGGCTATGGGATTTCTCGCATCGACCTTCACCTGGTGGAACGGCGCCACGCTCGGCACCAAATTCGGGCTCCGCGGCAAGACGCGGATGGGCGAGACGCGCTCGGCAACGTCTGTTATGAAGGCGGCAAGGATACCGCGGGTAATCCGCGTCGCTGGAAGTGATCTATCAGGGTGCGACCGACGCCAGCCGGGTACCGCCCGCCTGGTTCAGCTGGCTGCACCATCAGGTCGCCGGCGTGCCCGATCGTGCCCTGCCGCCGGTCCGCCCCTGGCAGAAGCCCGCCCTGCCAGATCTGACGGGTACCGCACTCGCCTATCGCCCGACGGGCGCGATGGAAAAGGGTGGCCAGCGCGCCGCGGCGGCCGGCGATTACGAAGCGTGGGTGCCTGAGTGATGCAGCGCCGGATCGCTGCGGCGATCCTGGTCGTGGTTCTCGCGGTCGGTGGCTGGTTCGGCTATCGTGCCTGGACGAACCGCAAAGGCCGATACGACCGTCGTGGTCCAGCAGGATCTGCCGGGCGGCGATCAGGCCGGTGACGGGTCGGTCGAGACGATCGACACAGGCGGCGCGGCGCTCGCCAATGGCGGGACGCCGATGGCAGGAAAGCGCGTCGCGGTGATCGGCCTGCTCAACAAGCGTAACGGGGTGACGCGCGACGTCGCACGTGAAGCCAGGACAGGCGGCCCGGATGGGCGACGTCGTCCTCCCGCATGCGGAGCCTGCGAACAGACCGCCCCTGGGCCAGCCCGAACAGCTGACGGGGGCCTTTGTCAGGTGATCGTCCGCGGCGTCGACAAGAAATGGCGGCGGAGTCTTTTCGGGCTGGCTGTGCAAAGAGCGCCCCGCGCTGAACGCGGTGCAGCATCCGATCTACGACGTCTGGACCAAGAGCTGCGATGACCTTCCCCGCGACCGGGCCGGATACGGCATCGTCAGGGCGCCTGCGGCGGCGCGGTCGAGGCGAAGAAATCCCAGTGGCGGCCAATGATGCAGCCGCGCCGGACGAGCCGGTCAGGCCGACCACCCCGTCGAGCGCCGCGGCGACAGCGCGATATAATCGGCACGCTCGATCTCGATCGCGCCGAGCGATTCGAGATGCGAGGTCTGGAACTGGCAATCGAGCAGATCGAAGCCGCCGGCCTTCAGCCGCGCGACGAGATGCGCCAGCGCGACCTTCGACGCGTCGGTCGCGCGGCTGACCATGCCTTTCGCCGAAAAGGCCCGCCTGAGCGCCAGCCCGTATAGCCCGCCGACCAGCCGGTCGCCGTCCCAGCATTCGACCGAATGCGCAAAGCCCATCAGATGCAGCGTGTGGAAGACCGCTCGATCCCCGCGTTGATCCACGTCTCGGGCCGGCCCTCGACGCTTTCGGCGCAGAGCGCGAGGATCTGGCCGAACGCAGTGTCGACGGTGACGCGGAGAGCGGTCCTGCGACGATGGTCTTGCGCAGCGAGCGCGTGAGCCAGAACCCGTCGAGCGGCGGGACCGCGCGCTGGCGCGCTCGACCCAGTAGACGTCGATCGCGTCGCGGCTGTCGGCCATCGGGAAGACGCCGGCCGCATAGCCGCCAAGCACGAGGCGCGGATCGAGAATGTCCATCGGTCGCGCCTTGGCCCGCTGCCGACCCCGCCGCCAGCCGGTGTTTCGATCGTCCGCCACGGCTGATCGAACGCCGCCGCCGCAGTCGAGCGCGATGCGAAAGGCCCCCGACCGCCGCGCGTTGTACGGTCATCGCCTCCCGATCACGCTGCTCATCGGAATGACCGGCCAGTCGGGGTTGGCGGCCAGCGCGTCGGGCATGCAGGCGCCGTCGGCGATCGACCATCGCATGGACAGGCAGCACCGGCACTTTGCCGCCGAGATGGCGGATCACCTCCTCATAGGCGCGTTGCGACAGCGGCGAGGGGATGACAGGGACGACGATCAGATCGGCGGCGCGCATCACCTGGTCGGCGGTTTCGGTAAGACCCGGCGGGCAGTCGAGCAGGATGCGATCATAATCCCGGTCAGCGCGCCGATCAGCTTGCCGAGCTCTTTTTCTTGTCAGGCGTGTGAAACAGCTGGTCGAGACCGCGGAGTGAAGCGTCGGCGGTGATCAGGTCGAGCTTCGCGACCGGCGTCGGCTGGGCGCGTTTGGCGACGCTGATATCGCGGGAGAACATCGCAGCGGGCCTGATCCGCCCGTGCGGTACCGTGCAGCAGAAAACTGCTCGCGGCCTGCGGGTCGAGGTCCCAGAGAATCGTGCGGCGTGCCGACCGGGTTGCCGAACACCAGGCGAGATTGACCGCCAGCGTCGTCTTACCGACGCCGCCCTTCAGGCTGTATATCGCGATGGTTGCCATGCCGGCCAGCGTGCCGGTGCGCGCCGCCGATGGCAAGGCATCGCGGCAAAACTACGCCCCGGGCGACGCTGGCGGTCGTCCGGGGCGCGGATCATCCGGCCGTGGCCGGCTGAAGGATCAGGTGTGGCAGGTCTGGCCGGGCTTGCCCGGCTGGATCCAGCTCGATCGACTTCTCGGTGCCCGTCATCGACCAGCCGCCGTCGGCGACCAGTGGCTCACCCTCGGCAGGTGCGCCTTGAGCGTCGTGGCCGGACCGCCTTCCTTGAGGCGAACCACGGCCTGCCCCCCGGAAGAAGGTCACATAGGCCAGGCTGTTGTCGCTTGCAGCGCATCGTCTGCTCCGACTTGATCGACGGCGGCGAAAGCTCGACCGGCGCCGCATTGGCGAGCTGGTTCGCCATCGGATCCAGGATTGCTGTCGACCACCTCGGGTGCAGCCGGTTTTGGGTTGCAGGCAGCCAGCGCAAGCAGCGCGGCGACGGCGGTGAGGGGGAGCGTCTTCTTCATATCGTCGGGGCTTCGCGCATGCTGTAAAATCGCGTCAAACCATGGCGGCCGCGATGCGCGCGTGGCAGGACGGGTCATCCCCGGGATGCGCCGCTTCGTCGCATTGGCGATGGCGTCCGGCAGTGTTGCGCCACCACATTCGACCGGTAGCGGCGGGAATAAAGGCACCGGGGTCGTCGATGTCACGCATCTGCCACTATATTTCACGGAACCGTTGTAAAGAGGACGTTGCATGCCGGGCCAAATTCCTGCCGCCGATCGCCTGTCGGCGATATCGACGCTCATCACCCAGGCGCTCTGCCTGGCCGACGAGGGCGGTGCTGCTCGGCGCCAAATTGTCCGACGCGCTGGATTGCGTTCAGGCCCGCATCGAAACGGTGAGGAGCGACGCGGCGTGAAAGGGGCGGCCTGACGGGGGCTTGGTGCGCCGGCTTGTCCGGTGGACGTTTTAGCGCGCGCTTGTGGCGGACCGGGAGTGGCGCCATCTACAGGCGATGCAGATGAGATCCGACACGCTGACCGCCCCCCGATACGCTTGCCTGATCGGGAATACGCCGCTGGTGCGACTGAAGGGGCCGAGCGACGCGACGGGGTGCGATATCTTCGGCAAGTGCGAGTTCACCAATCCGGGCGCGTCGATCAGGATCGCGCTGCGCTGTTCATCGTCGAGGATGCCGAGGCGCGCGGCCTGCTCCAGCCGGGCGGGACGATCGTCGAGGGGACCGCGGGCAATACCGGGATCGGCCTGGCGCTGGTCGCCAATGCCAAGGCTACAAGACGATCATCGTGATGCCCGAGACGCAGAGCCGCGAGAAGATGGACACGTTGCGCGCGCTGGGTGCCGAACTCGTGCTGGTGCCCGCTGCCGCCTTTTCCAATCCGTGCCATTTCGTGCACACGTCGCGGCGCATCGCCGAGGGACGCCAGGGCGCGATCTGGGCGAACCGGTTTCGACAACACCGCCAATCGCCACGCGCACATCATCGGCACCGCCGAAGAGCTGTGGCGGCAGATGGACAGAGCGGATCGACGGCTTCACCTGCGCGGCGGGGACGGGCGGGACGATCGCCGGCGTCGGCCTGGGTCTGAAGGCCAAGGACGGGAGGCGATCTGCATCGCGCTGACCGACCCGCACGGCGCTGCGCTCTATAACTATTGCGCGCATGGCGAGCTGAAGTCCGAAGGGTCCTCGGTCGCGGAAGGCATCGGGCAGGGGCGGATCACCGCCAATCTCTCGATGGCGCGCCGATCGACACGCAGTTCCGAGATCTCGGACGCGGAAGGCTATGCCTGGACCCGGCAGTTGCTCGACGAGGAGGGAGGCTGTGCCTCGGCCTGTCGTCGGGGATCAACGTCGCGGGCGCGGTCGCGCTGGCGCGGCAGCTCGGACCGGGCAAGCGGATCGCGACGATCCTGTGCGATACGGGGTTCCGCTACCTCTCCACGCTGTACAATCCTGAATGGCGCGCGGCGAAGGGCCTGGGTGGAGGCGAGAGGCGGCGGCGCGCCGCAGGATGGATGGTGAAATTCGACAAGTGCGCGATGATCGGGTAGATGCGCGCGACAAGATGCAGACGCAACGCGCACCTTCGCAAACCATGCAGCGGATCAAGGTCGGCATGATCGGGCTCGCCGCAGTGGTGATCTTCATCGAGCTCGCCAGCGCGATCATCAGGTCGGCGACGCGCGAACGACCCGTGGTCGCCGCCGGCTCGGCACAGGCCGATGTCGTCGCGAACATGGCCGTGTCGAGCACGACCGCCGCCGCCGATGGCTCTGACGAGCCACTCGCGGAAATGGGCCTCGCACCCAGCGTCAACGCGCACAGGCACCCGCTGCCAGAACTGATCCGGGCTTTCCGTCGCTGCCGCGCCGGGAAATCACGGGACCACGCTGACACGCTAACGCGTCCGCATGCCAGGGGTCGACTCGATCTTGCTGTGGATCAATGTGCGCGCGGAGCCGTCCCGGCAGTGGGCACATGGTCCCGGATCAAAGGGCAATACAGCGCTTGATTCCCGGAAATCCCCAAATATCCCGTTGCGTCCCCGTTCCGCTGTGATAGACGGAGATTAACACAGGGGCACGTTCACCGTTCGCGATTGCGCGGCCGGGCCGCGGCGAAGGCTGCGGTTCGAGGCGGGAAGACGTGCGCGCCATTCGCGGGATATTGGCGTGTCGGATCGAGGGCGATATCAAGGAGATGGCATCGGCCTTGTCGACGACAAGGGCCGGGTAGCCATCCCTTCCGCCCTTCGGACGATCTTGTCGGCAAATGCCCCAAGGCGAACAGCAAGGACGGCGGGACCATCATCATCGGCGCACACCAGGAAGAACCGCTGCCTGGTTGCCTATGATCCGGGTTATGTCGCGCTGCTCGCCGAAAAGCTCGACCGCCGCGAGGCCGAGAATACTCGTGAAGACGGCGAATATGACTATAACATCAAGCGTCGCGCGGCGTCGGGCGAGGCCGTGCCGTTCGATGGCTCCGGACGCTTCATCATGCCCGCCTTCCCGCGCTTCTATGCCGGGATCAAGGGCCACGCGTTCTTCTACGGTGTCCTGGACTATATCGAGATCTGGGATCCCGCGGCGCTGGTCGCGACCGACGACATGCCCCCGTCGTCAAGGAAATGGCGCTTTCTACATGGCCGAAAGGGGATTTCGCTGTAGGCGAGACAGGCCCCGCCGCCCCGCACATCCCGGTCCTGCTCGACGAAGTGATCGCCGCGCTGGCCCCGCGCCCGGCGAGACGATCGTCGACGGGACGTTCGGTGCGGGCGGCTATACGCGGGCGCTGCTGTCGCGCGGCGCCTGCGTCATCGCCTCTCGACCGTGACCCCGACGCGATCGCGGCGGGTCAGGACTGGGCCGATGGCGAGGCGCGGCTGACGCTGGTTGCCGCCGACTTTTCCGCGATGGTCGCCGAACTCGAGGCACGCGACGCGTTGCCCGTCGATGGCATCACGCTCGACATCGGCGTTCGTCGATGCAGCTCGACCAGAGCCGAGCGCGGTTTTTCGTTTCAGTCGGACGGACCGCTCGACATGCGGATGGCGCAGGCCGGTATGACCGCCGCCGATTTCGTCAACGAGGCCGACGAGGATGAGATCGCCGACGTCCTCTATCATTTCGGCGACGAGCCCAAGTCGCGCCGCGTCGCGCGGGCGATCGTTGCCGCACGACCGATGACGCGCTGGCGAGCTCGCGCATGTCGTCCGTCGCGCGCTGGGGTATAAGGCGCACGACAAGAAGGACCCCGCGACGCGCGCGTTCCAGGCGATCCGGATCCATATCAACCGCGAACTCGGCGAGCTCGCCGGATGGCCTGCTGGCGGCGGAGCGCGCGCTCAAGCCCGGCGGACGGCTCGCCATCGTGACCTTCCACAGCCTGGAGGATCGCATGGTGAAGCGGTTCCTGCGCACGCGGTCGGGCAGTGCGCCTTCAGGTTCCCCGTCATCTTCCACAGGCAAAAACCGTGGTAGAACCGAGTTTACTGATGTCGGCCGCCCCGTGCGCGCCGGCGAGGACGAGCTGGCGCGCAATCGCGCGCACGCTCTGCGACTTTACGAACGGCGCGGCGGACCTCCGCGCAACCTTGGACGGAAGAGGCGGACGAGCGTATGACGGCGGCGTATCGGTTGAAGGGTGTGGGCTGGTTCGGTGGCTGCGTTGCCGTCGTGCTCGGCTTTTACCTCGTTTCGCTGCAGGTGGCCGCCGAGCGCAAGAAGCTTGAGGACCGTCAACGGCCAGATCCGGTCGGCCGAGCGCGATATCCGCGCGCTCGAGACCGAAGTTCGACACCCGCGCGAACCTCGCGCCCAGCTCGAGCGCTGGAACGGCGATACGCTGGCGCTGTCCGCGCCGACCGCCAGGGCAGTTCGTCGCAAGCGAATCGGCCCTCGCCAGCCTTGACGTGAATCAGATCGGCGGGCCTGCAGGCGCCACCCGTCCAGACCGCGCAGCTGCTCGTGCCGTCGCTGCCGGTCGCGGCCGCCGCCGCGCGGCACCGCAGGCGGTCGACGTCGCCGTGCAGGCCGTCGCTGCCGCAGCGCCGCTCAAGCCCGTCACCGTCCGCGCCACCGTCCGTGACCGCCCGCGCCACCGACACGGCGATCGTCCGCGCGGCCGCTCCGGAAGCGCCTCGCCGCGGTCGCCAAGGTCCGTCCGCAGGCAGTCGCGATGCTCGACCGCAAGCTGCTGTCCGACAACACGCTGGGTTCGATCCTGAGCGGCGCGCGGGCCGAGGCAGGGCGTCTGCGTTGACCACCCTCGTCGCCCGGCCGGTTTCCGAGCGGCGTACCGCAACCGCAGCGCCACGCGCTGGAGCCGCGACCGCGCACACGCGCCTGATGATGTTGATGTTCCTGTTCGCCGGCTGCGGTGCTGGTCGTGATCGGCCGGCTCAGGTGTGCTCGCGATCCAGTCGTCGTCGCTGGCGATCCGCAGCCCGCGCCGCGGCGATCGCGGCGCGCGGCGATATCGTCGATCGCAATGGCGCGCCGCTGGCCAGGACGATCGACGCCCGGACGATCGCGGTGCATCCCAAGAAGATGATCGGCGATCCGACCGAGATCGCCGCGCGGCTGGCGGCGCTGATGCCAGATCGCGGCCAACCAGGCCTTCTTCTACGGTCTGCTGACCAAGGATGTTAATTTCAGGCTACCTGCAACGCCGCGCGTCGCCTGCGCTGGTCGAGCAGGTCAACGCGATCGGCGAACCCGCGATCGTGTTCGCGCGCGAGACGCAGCGCCTGTATCCGCAGTCGACCATGGCGGCGCATGCGCGCTGGATTCCTGGTCGACCGACGGCCACGGCATGTCGGGGATGGAGCGCGTCCTCGACGAGCGGCTGACCAACCCTGCGCTGAACGGCGCGCCGGTCGCGCTGTCGATCGACACGCGCGTCCAGGCGGCGATGGAAAGCGAGCTCGCGCGTGCGGTCGCGTCGTTCAGGCCAAGAGCGCGCGGGGAATCGTTCTCGACGTCGACACCGGCGAAGTGATCGCGATGACGTCGATGCCGGTCTTCAACCCCCAACCGGGTCGGCATGGCGGGCACCGAGCAACTGCGCGCAACATGGGTACGCAGAGCGTGTACGAGCTGGGGGTCGGTGTTCAAGCCGATCGCGATGGCGGCGGCGATCGATTCGGGCACCGTCACCTCGATGGCGCGGCGCTTCGACGCGACCGTCCCGCTGCGCGTCGGCGGCTAGCACGATCCACGACGATCCGGGCGATGAAGAAAAGCGCTGGCTGAACATCCCCCGGAGACGCTGATCTATTCGTCGAACATCGCGACCGCGCGGATTGCCGATCAGATTGGTGCGGCCGGGATGCAGAACATGTTTCTGCAAGCTCGGCTTCGACGCAAGCCCGATATCGAACTGCGCGAGAAGAAGGGCCGGCCGATCTGGCCGACCTTCTGGGCGCGCACGACATTGATGACGTCGGCCTATGGCCACGGAGATTGCGGTGACGCCGCTGCACCTCGCCAACGCCTATGCGACACTGGTGAATGGCGGGATCTGGCGCCCGACGACGACGCTGCGAAGATCGATCCGGCGCATATCCCCGCCGGGCGACGCGATCAGCACGGCGACGAGGCGCCCGGATGCGGCAGCTGCTGCGCCTGAATCGTGCAGTATGGCACAGGCGCAAGGGCGGCGCCCGGCTACCGCGTCGGCGGCAAGACCAGTACGGCCGAGATCAGCGCAGGCGGGGGCTATAACAAGCACACCAACGTTCTCGACCTTCGCCGCCGCGTTTCCAATGGACGCGCCGCGCTACGTCGTCGTGGCTACCCGCCCAATTCCGCCAAGGGTAACAGGAATCTTACGGTTTCACCACTGCGGCCTGGACCGCGGCGCCGGTGGTATCGCGCGTGATCAGCCGGACCGGATCGATGCTCGGCGTCATTCCCGACGCGAACCGCGACATTGACGAAAGCGACTTATTTTGCCGCTGTTGTGGCATGCGCCGGGCACGCCGGCCTTTGGCGCAAAGCCGACGTCCGGTGCGGAATGAGGGGCGATACACGCATGAGGATCCGGTGCATGAACTGGCAACGCTGATCGGTAAGGGCCCCGTCAGCGATGGCGGGGCATCAGTGCACGGATCTGCACCGCGCGACGCGTATGACGGCAACGTCACGGGCTTCGCGATCGACCATCGCAAGGTCCGCACCGGGGACGATCTTCAGGGCATTCGAGGCGCGCGCGTCAATGGTGGGGATTATATCGCCGACGCGATCCGCGCAGGCGCGATCGGCGCGCATCGTCGCGCGGCCGGGCCTCGCCGTCGAGGTGCAGCGTACATCGCCGACGAGACCCCGAGAACCGGTTCCGCACAGCTCGCGGCGGCGTTCTTTGCACCCCTTTCCCGCGACGACGGTCGCGATCACGAGCACCAACGGCAAGACAAGCTGTGTCGAGATGACCCGCCAATTGGCGGATGGCCGGCCACCACGCCGCGTCGATCGGGACGCTGGGCGTCACGACCGCCGACGAGCGCGTCACCACGGGCCTCACGACGCCAGAACGTCGTCACCTTCCCCTGTCGAACGTCGCCGGGCTCGAGCGCGAAGGCGTGACGCATCTCGCCTTCGGGCATCGAGCCACAGGCTGACGAAGTGATATCGCACCGAGGGACTGCCCGTATCGGCGCCGCCTTCACCAATCTCAGCCGCGACCATCTCGATTATCACGGCGACATGGCGGCCTATTTCACCGCCAAGATCCGGCTGTTTTCGGAAGTATTGAGGCCCGGATGGCGCGGCAGTGGTGTGGGCCGATGATCCGCAGGCGGCGCGCGTCATCGACCTCGCGCGGAGCAGGGCAACCGGCTCGTGACCGTCGGCACGCGCGGGGATACGCTGCGGCTGGTCGATCGCGATCCGACATTGCTGGGGCAGGGGCTGACAATCGAGGCGGGGGCCAGACCTACCGCGTGACGCTGCCGCTGATCGGCGGATATCAGGCAGCGAACGCGCTGGTGTCGGCAGGACTGAAAGTGGTGATCGCGACCGGGGCGCTATAGCGACGACCATCGCCAATCTGGCGCGGTTGCAGCCCGTGCGCGGGCGGCTCGAGCGTGCAGTCATCGCGCGCTCGGGTGCGCCGGTCTGGTATCGATTATGCGCATACCCCCGACGCGCTGGAGGCGGCGATCGCCGCGCTCAAGCCGCATGCGGGCGGCCGGCTGATCGTCGTGTTCGGCGCGGGCGGCGACCGCGATACCGGCAAGCGCGAGACGATGGGGCAGGTCGCGATGCATTACGCCGACCGCGTGATCGTCACCGACGACAATCCGCGTACCGAGGATCCCGCCGCGATCCGCCGCGACGTGCTGAAGGCGCGCCCGGCGCGCGATCCGAGATCGGCGACCGGCGCGCGGCGATCCAGGCGGCGATCGACGGGCGGGCAGCGACGACATCATCGTGCTGATCGCGGGCAAGGGCCACGAGCAGGGCCAGATCGTCGGGCGACATGGTGTTTGCCGTTCGACGATGTCGGCGTCGCACGCGAGTGTGCGGCATGAACAATGCGGTGCCCCTGGACGTCTGCCGAGATCGCTGCCGCGACCGGCGAGAGGTGGCATCGGCCGAGTTTGCCGTGACGGGCGTGGCATTCGATTCGCGCGAGGTCGGTCGGGCGACCTGTTCGTCGCGATGAAGGGCGAGGGCGAGCGACGGCCATCTGTATCTCGACCAGGCGTTCGCGCAGGGCGTGCCGCGGGCGATCGTCTCCGAACCCTGCGCGCATCCGCATGTGCTGGTCGCCGACAGCTTCACCGCGTTGCAGATGCTCGGGCGCGCGAGCCCAGGCGCGCAGCGGCACGACGATCATCGGCGTTACCGGATCGGTCGGCAAGACGAGCGCAGAAGGAGGCACTGTTCGCGGCGCTCGATCGCGGCGCGCCGGGGGCAGCAGTGCATCGTTCGGTCGGAAGCTACAACAACCATACCGGCGTCCCGCTGAGCCTCGCGCGGATGCCGCGCGACGCGCGTTTCGGCGTGTTCGAGATGGGGATGAACCATGCGGGTGAGCTGGCCGAGCTGACGCGCAGATCGTCCGTCCGCATATCGCAGTCGTCACCGCGATCGCGCCGGCGCATACGAATTCTTCCGCGACGAAAGCGCGATCGCCGACGCCAAGGGCGAGATCTTTGCCGGGCTCCGAGCCGGACGGCGTCGCAATTGTCCCCCTTCGACGGCCCGCATCGCGAAAGGCTGACCGCGGCGGCGGCGCCGCATGCGTCGCGGATCGTGACCTTCGGCATCGCGAAGGGTGCCGATGTCCGCGCGATCGAGACAGTTCGGCTGGCGACCGGCGCGACGTTCGTGACAGTCCAGCAGGACGGCCGTGAGAACTGAGCTTCACGATGGCGCAGCCGGGGATGCACTGGGTTTCGAACGCGCTGGCGGTGATCGCGTGCGTCCGAGGCGGCAGGCGCGGATCTCGGGGCTGGCGGGACTGGCGCTCGCCGAACTCGGCGGGCTGCAGGGACGCGGTGCGCGGTTCATGACGACGCTGGCGGACGGGCGGGCGCTCGTGATCGACGAAAGCTACAATGCAGAACCCTGCGTCGATGCGTGCGACGCTGGCCGTGCTGGCCAAGGAGCCGGGGGCGGCATGTCGCGCTGCTCGGCGAGATGCGCGAGCTGGGCGAGGCGATCGGCCGACTATCATGCCGGAAGGCTTGCCGAGCCGATTGTCGCGGCAAACGTCAATGAAATGGCGCTGCTGGTCGGTGAAGCGATGGCGCCGCTTGCGCAAGCGCCCGAGGTCAAAGTCGAAACCGTCCATGTGGGCGACGCTGCGGCCGCGCTGACGTCGTTACGGACGATCCTGGCGCCGGGCGATGCGGTTCTCATCAAGGGATCGAACGGTGTAGGGCCGCGCGGGTCGTGACGAGTCTCGGGGCGGGAAGACGTAAATGCTGTACTGGATCGCCGCACATCTGGGTTTCCCGGGGATAGTGAACCTGCTCCGCTATCAGTCGACGCGGACGGGCGGGGCGGTCGCGACTCGCGCTGATCATCGGCCTGATCATCGGGCCGCGCTTCATCGGCCAGCTGGCTGCGCGTGCGTCAGGGCAAAGGGGCAGCCGATCCGCGCCGACAGCCTGCAGACGCATCTCGCCAAGCGCGGCACGCCGACGATGGGCGGGCTGATGATCCCTGACCAGCATGACGCTGGCGATCCTGCTCTGGATGGACCTCAGCAACCCCTATGTCTGGTCATTGCCTGTTCGTGACGCTGGGCTTCGGCACGATCGGGTTCATGGATGACTATGACAAGGTGCGGAAGGCGAGCACCGCGGGCATTTCGGGACGCACACGGCTGCTGCTCGAATTCGCGATTGCCGGGATCGCCGCGACGATCATCATGTCGCAGAACGGGCCGCATCTCTACCTGCCGTTCACGTCGCGCATGTATATCGATTTGGGCTGGTTCTTCCCCGTCTTCGCCTTCACGATCGTGTCGTTCGGCAATGCCGTGAAACCTGACCGACGGGCTCGACGGGCTGGCAACGATGCCGGTGATCATCGCGAGCGTCGCGTTCATGAAGTGATCGTCTATCTCGCGGGCAATGTGAAGTTCGCCGACTATCTCGGTATCCCGCACGTGCCGGGTGCGGGCGAACTCGCGATTTTCTGCGGTGCGGTCGTCGGCGGCGGTCTGGCGTTCCTGTGGTTCAACGCGCCGCCCGCGGCGGTGTTCATCAGGTGACACCGGCAGCCTCGCGCTCGGTGGCGCGCTCGGCACGACTCGCCGTCGTCGCGCATCACGAGATCGTGCTCAGGATCATCGGCGGGCTGTTCGTCGCCGAGGCGATGAGCGTGATCATCCAGGTGTTCTTCTTACAAGCGGACCGGCAAGCCAGGTGTTCCGGATGGCGCCGATCCACCATCATTTCCGAACAGCTCGGCTGGAGCGAGCCGACCGTCGTGATCCGCTTCTGGATCATCGCGCTGGTCCTGGCGCTGGTCGGCCTGTCGACGTTGAAGCTGCGGTGATCGTCGCCAAGGCCTGGCGCGGAAAACGCTTTTACGCGGTGCTGGGGCTGGCGCGATCGGGTGCGGCGACCGTCCAGGCGCTGGTCACTGGCGGCGCGGGCGTGGTCGCGTGGGACGACGACGAAACGAAGCGCGCGGTTCTGGCCGAGAGCATTCAAGACCTGTCGGTCACCCTCGATGACGTCGATCTTCGGTTTGATCCGTTGGACGATCTGGCGGGGTTCGACGCACTGATCGTGTCGCCAGGGTGCCCGCTCAACACGCATCCGCTCGCCGCGGCCGCGCGTGCGGCGGGCGTTCCGTCATCGGCGACATCGAACTCTTTGCGCAGGCCCGCGCCGACCTGCCGCCGCACAAGGTCGTCGGGATCACGCGGCACGAACGGCAAGTCGACCACCACCGCGCTCGTGCATCATATCCTGCGAACCGCGGGCGTGCCGACGCTGATGGGGGGCAATATCGGGCTGCCGATTCTGGGGCAGGATCCGTTGTCCGAGGGCGGCGTCTATGTGCTCGAGCTGTCGAGCTATCAGATCGACCTGAGCTCAGACGCTCGACTGCGACGTCGCGGTGCTGCTCAACATCACCCCCGACCATCTCGATCGCTGCCGGCGGCTTTGCCGGCTATGCGGCGTCGAAGGCACGGCTGTTCGCGATGCAGACGGCGCCGCATCTCGCGATCGTCGACCACGGCGCAGAAGCGGAGCATCGTCTTCTGGGTGATGCGCCCGCTGACCTTCCGGTCGAGTTCATCGACCGCCATATCGACATCGGCGATTGGGCCGGCTGGCCGTCGCTCAGGGGCCGCACAACGCGCTGAACGCGCGCGTGCCGCCGTGGGGGTCGCGCGCGCGCTCGGTGTGAGCGAGGTCGATATCGATCGCGGGCTGGTCAGCTTCACCGGCCTGCCGCACCGCATGCAGCAGATCGCCTCCTATGACGGCGTCGCCTATGTCGACGACAGCAAGGCGACCAATCCGGAGAGCGCGGCGCCCGCGCCTGGCCGCGTTCGAGCAGGTCCCGCACTGGATCGTCGGCGGGCGCGCCAAGGGGATGACCTCGATGCGTGCAGGCCCGGCTTCGGCCATGTCGTTTCACGCCTGCTCCACGATCGGCGAGGCCGGGCCGCGGTTCGCCGAGATCCTGGCCGGGTCGATGCCGGTCGATCATGTCGGCACGCTCGGCGCGGCCGTCCGCCGCGCGGCGGCCAATGCCCGGCCCGGCGACACACGATCCTGTTGTCGCCCGCCTGTGCGAGACTTCGACCAGTTCGCCCGACTACGAAGCCCGCGGCGCGGCCTTCCGCGCGGCGGTCGAGGTCGCTGGCATGAGCGATATGCGGACACCGATGATGAGCGCAGGGCAAAGACCGGGATCGTCGCGAAGATGAAGCGGCGCGGCGGGCGTGGCGATCAGTCGCCGCTCGGCACGTGGTTCTGGGATATCGACCGGATGCTGCTGTTGCTGACGCTGTTCCTGATCGCGATCGGGCTGATCGCGGTGGCCGCAACGTCGCCCGCGACCGCGGTGCGCTATTCGGGCGAGCACCACAAGCTGACGCCGCTCTATTATTTCTGGCGTCAGCTGATGTGGGTCGGCGTCTCGATGCCGGTGCTGTTCGGGGTGTCGATGATGCCCGTCGCGATGGCGCGGCGCATGGCGCCTGACCGCAGCGGCGGTGCTGCTGCTGATCCTGGCGGTGACGCCGTTCGTCAGATCCGAGGTCAACGGTGCGCGCCGTTGGATCGGTTATGGCTTTGCGCAATTCCAGCCGTCCGAGTTTCTGAAGCCGGTCTTCATCGTCACCGTCGCCTGGCTCCTGTCGCTGCGCGCGAGAAGGATCCCAGAACTGCCGACCGTGCTGATCACGGGCGGGCTGACCGGCACGATCGCGGTGATGCTGATGCTGCAGCCGATTTCGGCCAGACGATCATCTACTGCACCGTGTGGATGGCGTTGCTGATGATCGCGGGAACGCCGATGCGCGTGATGGCAGGTCTGGTCGGCTGCGTGCCGGTCGGGCTGGTGGCCGCCATATGTTCTACTGGCACGGCGCGGTCGCGGATCGACGCGTTCCTGTTCCCGGGGATCGAGGGCGAGGGCGCGTCGGATCATTCCAGACCAATGCCGCGCACAACACGCTGACCGCGGGCGGCTGGACCGGCACAGGCCCCCGGCGGCGGCATCGCCAAGTTCGGGCTGCCCGAGGCGCATACCGATTACATCTTCTCGGTGATCGGCGAGGAATTTGGGCTGATCGCCTGTTCGGTGATCGTGCGGTGATCTTCCTTGCGATCGTCGTGCGCGTGTTCGTCAAGCTGCTGGACGAACAGGACGGAATTCAAGCTTCTGGCCTCGGCGGGGCTGGCGACGCAGTTCGGCGCGCAGGCGCTGGTCAGCATGGCGGTGAACACCGGCCTCGCGCACCGTCAAGAGGCATGACGCTGCCGTTCATCAGCTATGGCGGGTCGTCGATGATCGCCTTGTCGGTCGGCATGGGGTTGCTGCTGGCGTTTACCTGGCGCAATCCCTTTCTCACATGGAGGCCTATGTCGTCCGCTGGAGTGGTGAATGACTGTGAATCAACGTCCCCGGCATTTCGTGCTCGCGGCAGGCGGACCAGGCGGTCACATGGTGCCGGCGGCGGCGCTTTGCCGCTGAGCTGACGAGGCGTGGCCACCGCGTCGCGCTGGTCAGCGACGAGCGCGGCGTGCGCTTCCTGGATTGTTCGAGGGGAATCCGGACGCATGTCCTTCCGCCGGGCGCTTCACCGGCGGACCGCTGGAAACTGGGCCAAGGCGACGCGATCGATGTGGCGGGGCGGATGATGGCGCGCGAACTCTATCGCACGTTCAAGCCGGCGGCGGTGATCGGCTTTGGCGGCTATCCCGCGCTGCCCGCGCTGCTGGCGGCGTTTGCAGATCGGATCCCGACCGCGGTGCATGAGCAGAATGCGGTGCTGGGGCGGGTGAACCGGCTCGTGGCGCGCCGCGTCGACGCGATCGCGACCTCGTCCGAACCAACCGAACGGCTCGCCTCCGGGCTTCTCGCCAAGACGCATCTCGTCGGCAATCCGGTGCGCGAGGCGGTACTCGCGCTACGCGCCAGGCCCTATCCGCTGCTCGAGGAGGATGGCATCTTCCGCGTGCTCGTGACCGGTGGCAGCCAGGGCGCGAGCATCCTGTCTCAGGTCGTCCCGGATGGGCTGGCAATGCTGCCGGTGACGTTCCGGCGCCGTCTGCAGGTCACGCATCAGGCGCGGATCGAGGATATCGACGCGGTGCGCGCGCAATATGCCGAGCATCACATCCCGGCCGAGCTCGCCACCTATCTGCCGACGACATGCCCGAACAGCTCGCCTGGGCGCATCTGGTGATCGCGCGCGCGGGCGCCTCGACGATCGCGGAGCTGACCGCGGCAGGGCGGCCGGCGATCCTGGTGCCGCTGCCGGGCGCGACCGACGATCACCAGACGGTCAACGCCCGCGAGATCACCCGCGCCGGCGGCGCGCGGACGATCCGGCAGGGCGACTTCACTGCGGTCGAACTCGCCAAGCAGATGCAGAAGCTCGGGCTCGATCCCGAAGCGCTGCAGAACGCCGCGGGACGCGCGCGCGCAGTTGCGGCCGCCCAAATGCCGCGAGCGATCTGGCCGACCTGGTCAAGCCTCCCGATGCGCCGGTGTCGCGACTGCCGGTCGGGCGCCCATCAAGCCAAAGGTACAATTTGCATGAAGGGTGTAGCGACCGATATCGGCACGATCCATTTCGTCGGCATCGGCGGGATCGGCATGTCGGGCATCGCCGAGGTGATGAAGAATCTCGGCTACCCGCGTGCGGGGCTCTGACGTGGCCGGGCTATGTCGTGCAGGGCCTGCGCGACAAGGGCATTCCGGTCGCGATCGGCCATGCCGCGGAGAATATCGGTGATGCGGCAGTCGTGGTCGTCTCGACCGCAATCGTTCAGTCGAACCCCGAGGTCGAGGCGGCGCTCAATGCGCGTGTGCCCGTGGTGCGGCGCGCGGAGATGCTGGCCGAACTGATGCGGCTGAAGTCGACCGTCGCGGTTGCCGGCACGCATGGCAAGACCACGACGACGTCGATGGTCGCCGCGCTGCTCGATGCCGGCGGGGTCGACCCGACCGTGATCAATGGCGGCATCATCAACAGCTACGGATCGAACGCGCGACTGGGTGCGAGCGGTGACTGGATGGTGGTCGAGGCGGACGAGAGCGACGGCGGCTTCCTGCGGCTCGACGGGACGATCGCGGTCGTCACCAACATCGATCCCGAGCATCTCGATCATTACGGATCGTTCGACGCGGTGAAGGATGCGTTCGTCGAGTTCGTCGAGAACGTGCCCTTTTACGGCGCGGCGCTGCTGTACCTCGATCATCCCGAGGTGCAGGGGATCCTGCCGCGCGTGCGCGATCGGCGGATCGTGACCTATGGCTTCTCGGCACGGGCGGATGTCCGCGGTGTCGAGGTGACGCCGATCCCGGGGGCAACCGCTTCGATTTGCGTGGTGCGGACGCGCGACGGCGAGCACGCGCGGATGATTGCGGGGATCGAGATGCCGATGCCCGGCCGGCACAACGTCCAGAACGCGCTGGCCGCGATCGGCGTCGCGGCTCGAGCTGGGGATCGAGGATGCGACGATCCAGCAGGGCTTTGCCAAGTTCGGCGGCGTGAAGCGGCGCTTCGCAAGGTGGGCGAGGTTCCGGTCGGGGGGTGGCGGTGTCGCGATCATCGACGATTACGGGGCATCACCCGGTCGAGATCCGCGCGGTGCTGGCCGCCGCGCGCGAGAGGGCGAAGGGGCGCGTGATCGCGGTCGTGCAGCCGCATCGCTATTCACGGCTCGGCAATCTGATGGAGGATTTCCAGACCGCGTTCAACGACGCGGACCGGGTGCTGGTGACGCCGGTCTATGCGGCGGGCGAGGCGCCGGTCGAGGGCGTCGATGCGGCGGCTCTGGTCGAGGCTGAAGCGACGCGGGCACCGGTTTTGCAGGCGTGGTCGCGGATGCGGATGCACTGGCAGCCGAGCTGGCGGCGACGATCGAGGTTGACGACATGGTCGTCTGCCTCGGCGCGGGGCGACATTACCAAATGGGCGGCCGGGCTCGCCGATGCGATCGCGGTCGAGCGTTCGGAAGGTGCCGGCGTGAACGCTGCGACACCTTGCGTCCCCGCGAAGGCCGGGACCTGGACTGGGCTCCGCCTTCGCGGGAGACCATCAGGGGAGCGTCGAGGCCGGTGGGTCGCTTGCGGACTTCATCTGGTTTCGGACCGGCGGGCCTGCCGAGTGGCTTGTGCGGCCGGCGGATGTCGAGGATCTGGCCGGGTTGTTGAAGACCCTCGATCCTTCGACGCCGGTCCTGCCGGTCGGCGTCGGCTCCAACCTGATCGTCCGCGACGGGGTGTGCCGGGGTCGTGGTGCGGCTGCCCAAGGCAATGGCGAAGGTGTCGGTTGAGGACGGTCGGGTTCGCGCCGGGGCGGGGGCGATGGGGATCACGGTCGCCAGCGCCGCGCGCGATGCGAGATCGCCGGGCTGGAGTTCCTGCGCGGGATCCCGGGGACGGTCGGCGGCGCGGTGCGGATGAACGCGCTGGCGCCTATGGACGCGACGTCAGCGATATCCTGATCGAGGCGACCGTCGTCACGCGCTGACAGGTTGGTCGAGACATGGCCCGCAGCGCGGTTCGGCTATGTACCGGCATTCGGACCTGCCGGCGGGGCGGTCGTGGTCGAGGCGGTGTTTTCCGGGCACGCCCGGCGAGCCGGCGGTCATCGGGGCCGAGATGGACCGGATCGCCGCGGGCGCATGAGGCGTCGCAGCCGCTCCGGTCGCGCACCGGCGGATCGACCTTCAAGAATCCCGAGGGCACAAGGCCTGGGCGCTGATCGACGCCGCCGGGTGCCGCGGGCTGACTCGCGGCGACGCACAGAGTCAGCGAGAAGCATTGCAATTTCCTGCTGAACCTCGGGTCCGCGTCGAGCGCGGAGATCGAGGCGCTGGGTGAGAGAGGTACGGACCAAGGTGAAGGCGCATTCTGGAGTGACGTTGGAATGGGAAATCCAGCGGGTCGGGGTGGCGAAATGAGCGGTCCGCTTTCACATCGCCGTCCTCATGGGCGGCTGGTCGGCGGAGCGTGAGGTTTCGCTGATGTCGGGCAATGGCTGCGCCGATGCGCGCTGAAGATCGCTCGGTCACCGCGTCACGCGGATCGACATGGGACGCGACGTCGCCGCCCGGCTGGCCGACGCCAGGCCCGATCTTGTGTTCAACGCGCTGCAGGACGCCCGGCGAGGATGGCTCGGTGCAGGGCTGCTCGACCTGATGGGGCTGCGCTATACGCATTCAGGGCTTGCGACCTCGGTGATCGCGATCGACAAGGTGCTGGCCAAGCTGCTGCTCGTCCCGGCCGGTGTGCCGATGCCGGGCGGACGGATCGTCCGCTCGGTCGACCTGTTCGAGGATCCGATGGCACGCCCCTATGTGCTCCAAGCCCGTCAACGAGGGTCGTCGGTCGGCGTGGCGATCGTCACCGACAGCGGCAATTACGGCAATCCGATCGCGCGCGACGCGGTCGGGCCGTGGATCGACTTCGACGAACTGCTCGCCGAGCCGTATATCCGCGGGCGCGAGCTGACGACCGCGGTGCTGGGCGGTCGCGCGCTCGGCGTCACCGAACTCAAGCCCAAGAGCGGCTGGTATGATTACGACGCGAAATATACCGACAGGATGACCGAGCATGTCTGCCCGGCGGACATTCCCGACGAGATCGCCGACGCGTGCAAGAGCCTCGCGCTCGAGGCGCACCGGCTGCTCGGCTGCAACGGCGCATCGCGCTCCGACTTCCGCTGGGACGACGAGCGCGGGGTCGACAGGCTGTTCCTGCTCGAGGTCAACACGCAGCCGGGCATGACCCGCTCAGCCTCGTTCCCGAACAGGCGCGGCACATCGGCATGAGCTATGCCGAGCTCGTCAGGCGATCGTCGACGAGGCGCTGTCGGATCATCCGCTGGCGCCGGGCGGGGGCGCCATGAGCCGACGATCAAGCGCGGCCCGCCACCCAAGCGGCCCGCCCCGCGGCGCAAGGTCGCGGTCAAAAGGTGTCGGTGCTCGATCGGCTGGTCGGGATGCTCCCGGTCAGCGAGGAAACGCTGAAAAGATCGCGACCTGGTCGATCTTAGGCGCGGGCGGCGCGGTCGTGATCGCGGCGGCGACCTGGATCGGCATTCCCGGCATGATCGGCGGCGCGATGGCCGAAGGCGCCGGGCGCGCCGGGTTCAAGGTCGACCAGATCGAGGTCACCGGGCTGAAGCGGATGGACCGGATGTCGGTCTATGCGGTCGCGCTCGATCAGCAGAGCCGCGCGATGCCGCTCGTCGATCTCGAGGCGGTGCGCCAGAAATTGCTGCGCTATGGCTGGATCGCGGACGCGCATGTCTCGCGGCGGCTGCCCGATACTTTGCTGGTCGACATCGTCAAGGGCGAGCGGACCCCGCGGCGGTGTGGCAGGACAATGGCAATCTGACGCTGATCGATGCGTCGGTGTGCTGCTCGAACCGGTGCGGCCCGATGATCCCGAACCTGCCGCTGGTGATCGGACCCGGCGCGGACCGGCGTGGAGGCGTCCTACCAGGCGCTGCTCGCCGCCGCCCCGCGCTCAAGCCGCGCGTAGAAGGCGGCGACCTGGGTCGGCAACCGGCGCTGGGACCTGACCCTTCGAAAGCGGCGAGACGCTGGCATTGCCCGAGGACAGGGCGCGCCGCGTGCGCTGGTTAAGTTTGCCGAGCTCGACGGCGCAAGGCCGCTGCTCGGGCGTGGCTGGATCCCGCTTCGACATGCGCGATCCGACCAAGCTGGTCGCGCGCAAGCCGGGTGCGAGCCTGGCGCAGCAGCGTCGACGTGCCCGCGCCGGTATCCAGCGAGCCACGAACGACTATACCGTCGCAGACGGCGGACGCGAACGTAACGGGCGGGAGGGATGACATGGCGAAGGTGGCACCGGAAGGGGCTGATCACGGCGCTCGATATCGGGTCGTCGAAGGTTTCAGCGATGATCGCGCAAAGGGGATGGCGGCGAGCTGATCGTACTCGGCACCGGCCAGCGCGAAGCCGCGGCGTGAAGCGCGGCTATATCTCGCCGACATGGCGACGACCGAAGGCCGCGGTACGCGAAGCGGTCCGAGCAGGCCGAGCGGATTGCGGGCATCAACATCGAGAATGTCTGGGTCGGTTTCTCGGCCGGCGGGCTCCGTGTCCGACGTCGCCGAGGTCGAGTTCGAACTGGGCGGCCACCGCGTCGAGCAGCAGGATATCGATGCGTTGCTCGCGGCGGGGCGAAACTCGATCGATCCCGCAGGGGCGGATGGTGCTGCACGCGCAGCCCGCGCTCTACACGCTCGACGGACTGACGGGCGTGAAGACGCCGCTCGGGCTGCATGCCGACCGGCTTGGCGTGCATATCCATGTCGTCGCCGCGGACGGTTCGCCGGTGCGCAATCTCGATCTGTGCGTGCGTTCGGCGCATCTCGAGGTGAAGTCGATCATCGCCTCGCCGGTCGCGGCCGGGCTTGCGTGCCTCAGCGACGAGGAGCGCGAGCTGGGCGTCGCGCTGGTCGAGATGGGGCGGGGATCACCAACGTGTCGCTGTTCGCGGGCGGCGATGCTCGTCAGGCTGACCTCGATCTCCCGATCGGTGCGCAGGACATCACCGACGACATCGCCAGCGCGTTCGGCACGCGGCGGCAGAATGCCGAGCGGATGAAGTGCTTCCATGGTTCGGCCAATGCCTCCCCGCGCGACAATCACGACATGATCCCGGTCATGCGATTTCGGCCGAGGACGGCGCGGGCGAGGGCGCGCAGATCACCAAGGCGCAGCTGATCAGCGTGATCCGCCAGCGGCTCGAACATCAGATGGGCGAGGTGCGCAATGCGCTGAGCACGCTCAAGTTCGAGGGCCGGTGGGGCGCCAGGTCGTGCTGACCGGCGGCGGCGCGGGCTGAAGGGCATTGCCGATTATGCGCAACAGGCGCTGGGGCGGTCGGTCGGATCGGCCGACCGCGCGGATTGACCCGCTCTGCCCGAGGCGCATGGCGGACCGGCATTTGCGACGCTAGCGGGGTTCCCGGCCTTCTATGCGGCGACCGATCCGATCGACCTGCGCGGTATTGCACCGCAGCGGACGATCGTTCACCGGCCGAAGGAATCGGCATGGTCCGCAAGTTGATTCAGGCGGCACGCGCGAATTATTGGGAGTTTCGAAACGGCTGACGCTTATTTCGGCTGGAACAGCCGGTAGCGTTGGTGCACACAGGTTAATCAGGGCCCGGCCGTGGCGTATCACCAGGATGGGCGGAGAAGCAGGCGATGAGCATCGAATTTCTGGTCCCGAAGTGGACGAGCTGGCCCCCGCATCGCGGTGATCCGGGGTCGGTGGCGCGGGCGGTAACGCGATCGCGAACATGATGAGGGCCGACGTCCAGGGCGTCGACTTCCTCGTCGCCAATACCGACGCGCAGGCGCTCAAGCAGTCGACCGCGCCGCGGCGGATCCAGCTGGGCACCAAGATCACGCAGGGCCTCGGTGCTGGCTCGCGTCCCGAGATCGGCCGCGCGGCCGCCGGGAGACGATCGACCAGCTCGCCAAGATGCTCGAAAGGCGCGCACATGTGCTTCATCACCGCCGGCATGGGCGGCGGCACCACCGCACAGGTGCCGCCCCGGTCATCGCCAAGGCGGCGCGCGACATGGGCATCTGACCGTCGGCGTGGTCACCGGCCGTTCGCGTTCGAGGGCAATCGTCGCGCCAAGTCGGCCGATGGCGGCATCGAGGAACTGCAGAAGTACGTCGATACGCTGATCGTCATTCCGAACCAGAACCTTTTCTCATCGCCAACGCGAACACGACCTTCAAAGGAAGCGTTCTCGATGGCGGATGAGCTGTGCTGCAGCACAGGGCGTCCGCAGCATCGCCGACCTGATGGTCATGCCCGGCCTCATCAACCTCGACTTTGCCGACGTCCGTTCGGTGATGCAGGAAATGGGCAAGGCGATGATGGGCACCGGCGAGGCGAGCGGCGACAACCGCGCGCTCGAGGCTGCGCAGAAGGCGATCTCGAACCCGCTGCTCGACGGCGTCAGCATGCAGGGGTGCCAAGGGCGTGATCATCTCGATCACCGGCGGCGACGACATGCGCCTGCTCGAAGTCGACGAAGCCGCAGAATCACATTCGCGACCTGGTCGATCCGATACCAACATCATCTGGGGTTCGGCGTTCAACCAGGAGCTCGAGGGCAAGATCCGCGTCTCGGTCGTCGCGACCGGGATCGATGCGGACGCCAAGCCCGCCGTCGCGCCCGAGCCGACGCGCTCGTTCAGCTTCGGCATGGGCCGCAGGAGCGACAGATCGACGTCGTTCCGTCCGAGCAAAGCCCGCAGCGCCGACCGGCACGACTGGCACGGGCGACGAGCCGCTCGACCTGTCGAGCGCGGACGCGGTACGGTCCGGCACCGCCGACGAGGAACTCGTCCTGGGGTCAGGACAAGATGGTCCCCGCCGCACCGGCCGCACCGCAGTCCTATGCCCCCGCGCCGACACAGGCGGCTGCACCCGCCCGGGTGCAGCCGCCGGTCCAGGCTCAGCCTGCGCCGCAGCCGACCGCGCGCACGCCCCAGGCGCCTGCCTATCAGGCTCCGCCGCGCTCCTCGCGGACGATCGTTATGCCGCTCCCGCCCGCGGCCCCGGCGCCGATGCCGGCTGCGGACGAGGTGGTGCACGCCGTCGCTGGCTCGCCCCGGGCGCAGAAGCTGCGCCCGAGGCCGCCACGCCGGCGACGCCGCGCGTCAAGCTCGGTGGTACGCTGTTCGAGCGCATGTCGAATGCGGCGCGCGGCGCGGCCAGGAAGACGGCGAGCGGCCCCGACCGATCCGCTCGACATTCCGCGCTTTCTGCACCGTCAGAACAACCCATGTAACGGCCTGCACAAAGGGCGCGCGCCGGTTCGTCGCCGGCGCGCCCCGTCCCTGCGCGTAGCGCGCCGCGACATGTTGCCCGTTCCCGCGCGCTCGGGTCTGGCTGCGGGCACCCATGATCTTCCCGACCCATCATCTCCTGACTGCCGCGCTCGCTGTGGTCCTGGTCACCGCCCGAGCGGCGCGCGCGCAGGAAGTCGTCCAGCCCCTGCCCGAGACGACCGACGCGGATCGCCTCGGCGACACGATGCGGCAGCTTGCGTCAAACCCGCGCAACGTCGATGCACTGGTACGCGCGGGGATCTGTCCATCGGGCTCCGGTGATCACGAGCGGTGCCGCGGCGCTGTTCGCGCGCGCCGAGAAGGTTGATCCGCGCAACGGCCGGGTAAAGGCCGGCATGGCCTCTATCCTGGTCCGCTCCGAGCGACCGGGCGAGGCGCTCCGCTATTTCGCGCAGGCCGAGGCGTTCGGAGCTCCAGCCGCGCTATTATGCCGCGGATCGACGGGCTGGCCTATGACCTGATCGGCGGGCAGGATCGGGCCCAGCGCGACTACCGTGTCGCGTTGCGCGATGCCCCGATGACGAGACCGTCCGGCGCTATGCGCTATCGCTCGGCATATCCGGCAAGCGTGATCTGGCATTGCATTGCGCAGCTCGACCCGCTGGTTCTCAAGAAGGACCGACGGGGCATGGCGCGCGCGCGCGTTCATCCTGGCGATGAACAACGACGTGCGCAGCGCCGAGACGATCGTCACGACGATGATGCCCGGGGCTGCGGCCCGGGGTCTGCAGCCCTTCTTCCAGCGTCTGCCATTGCTTGCGCCTGCAGACCGCGCCTTCGCGGTGCATTTCGGCGAAGTGCATGCGACGCCACGCAGAGGATCGCCGTGCGCGGATGACGCCGGTCCTGCCGCAACTGGGTGCCGATCCGACCGCGCCGGTGATGCTCGCGGCGGCCGAGCCGCAGCCCGCACCCCAGCCGACGGGGCCGCGCCAAGGCGGCGCCGATCGATCGGCCGCACGCCGCGACAAGACCGCACGGTCGGGTCGCGTCGAAGTCGCTGCTGCTGTGACGGCGACCCCCTACGACCGCCCGCCGACTCCGTCGCCAACGCCTTCGCCCGTCCGCCCGACTGCAACCGTGCAAGCGTCCGCGCCGATGGTCATGGTCCAGCCGCTGCCGAAACCGTCGGTGGTGGCTTCGACGTCAGCCGGCCCAGCGTCCGACCGGTCCTGCCGCTGCCACGACGCTCGCACCGTCCGCGCCGACATCGACCTTCGTCCAGCCTGCGCCCCGGACGACGTCGGTCGCGGCGGCGGACGCGAACCGGGTCTCGCAGGCGAGCGTGGCGCGCGTCTTCGCCGGTCCGCGCGCCCGATACGCCCGGTGCGCTGCCCTCTGCGATCGTCCGCGCGCAGATGGCGGCGTTGCCGACAGCTTCGGCGACGACCGCCGGAACGACGCCGCCGGTGATACGGTGCCGAACCACTGACGGCCCCGGTATCGACGGCTGTCCCGACCACGCCAGCGGCATCGGGTGTCGTCGCTACGACCGTTCCGGCCGACACCCGTCGCTGTGCCCGGCATCGCGTCGCCCTGACGCAGGTCGCGGTCGCCGCCACGCCTGCTCCGACCGGGCGGACCATCCCCGTCAGCGAGGATTCGATCCTCGCACGGATCGTGCCGGGCTGTCGATCCGGCATCCGGAACTCGGCGTCGCGCCGATCGCTCGGGCTGCACCCGCGGTGCCAGCAACGGCCTCCGGGCTCGGTGCGGGCGACGACGCCAATGCACGTGCGCTCGCCGACGCGAAAGCCAGGCGGGCGCGATACCGCCGCCGAGGGCGGAGGCGCTTGCCGCGACCCGGCTCGCCGAGGCGAAAGGCGGCGCGCGCGAAGCTGGCGGCGGACAAGAAGATCGCCGATCGCAAGGCGATCGCCGACAAGAAGATTGCCGCCGAAAAGAAGCCCGCCGCCGAGAAGAAGGCGATCGCCGACAAGGCAGCGGCAGAAGAAGCGGATCGCGCGCGCCAGCCAACCCCGAGCGCATCTGGGTCCAGGTGTCGACCGGCGCGACCGAGGTGACCTGCCCAAGGCGTGGGAAGGGCGTGAAGGCGAAGGCGCCGACCGTCGTCGGAACGCGTGGCGGCTGGACGGCGCCGTGGGGCGCGACGAACCGCGTGCTGGCGGGGCCGTTCAAGACCCGCCGCGGAGGCGCGGACCTTCGTCAATGCGCTCGCCAAGGAGGGCGTCTCGACCTTCTCCTTCACCAGCGATGCCGGTCAGGTCGTCACGGTTGCCCGCCAAGTGAGCGCGCGTGCGCCCTGGGCTTCGGACCCGGCGCTTTGGAGCAAAGGTCGGCTTCACGAGGAACAGAACGGACCGTCCGCGGCCCGCGTGAGCGCGTTCCAGCGTGATCGCGACCGGATCATCCGCGATCAGCTTCCGCCGGCGCTGCGCCACCAAGACTGAGTCTTCATGGCGCCCGGCGGCGATCATTTCCCGCGTCAGGCTGACCCATAGTCTCGAAGTCGCGCAGATCGGTCGTGCGGTCGCCCGCACGCTCGCGCTCAACGAGGATCTGACGGAGGCGCTGTGCCTCGCGCGCATGACATCGGCCATCCGCCCTTCGGTCATGCCGGCGAGGATGCGCTGAAGATCGCGCTGACCGGGCAGGGCGGGTTCGACCATAATGGCCACACGCTGCGCACGCTGACCGAGATCGAGCGCCCTATCCCGCGCTGGAACGGGCTGAACCTGACCTGGGAAACGCTCGAAGGGCTGGCCAAGCATAACGGCCCGGTCCGCCACCCCGGCTGGGCGCTGCGCGTGGCGGATTCGGCGTTCGATCTTGCGCTCACGAGCTTCTCGTCGCTCGAGGCACAGGTCGCGGCGATCGCCGACGACATCGCCTATGACAATCACACGACATTGACGACGGGCTGCGCGCGGGATTACTGACGCTCGACCAGTTGATGGCGGTCCCGCTGATCGCGCGCGGGTGGGACGATACCTGCGCGCGCTTCCCCGATGTCGAGGCCGAAGCGGCTGATGGGGAACTCGTCCGCTCGCAGATCGGCGATGGCCAACGACCTGATCGCCGAAACGCGTCGCCGGATCGCGGCGAGCGGTGTCACCAGCGTCGAGGACGTGCGCGACGCGGGCGAATGCCTTGTCGGGTTTTCCGATGCGATGCGTGAGGAAGAGCGCGATCCTGAAGCGGTTCATGTACGCGAACCTGTATCATCCATCCTCGCCAGATCGCCGCGGCGGATGCCGCACATGGGATCGTGACGGACTGTTCGCGATCTATCGCAACGATCCCGGCACGATCCCCGAGGAATGGCGCGACCGCCTGCCCGAGGCGGATCAGATCGCAGCCGGCACATTGCCGACTTCCATCGCAGGAATGACCGATCGCTATGCCATCTCGCGCTACCGCGAGCTGGTCGGGCCGATCGATCTGCCCGAGGGGTTCTGAAGCCCAGCCGATTTCGCGGGATCAATGTCCACGCGAAATCGGCTGAGCCGCCAGTGTCTGTGGCGTGCGACGGCGGCGATACCGCCGGCCGCGCCCGATGCTTCGGTCGTCGCGAAGGCGACCGGCACGCCGCCCGCCGTACCCGACACGCGGTCGCCGCGCACGATCAGGTGAAACGCCTGGCCCGACGGGAAGCGGCGGCCGTTGATGACCTGGCGGCCGTTCTCGACGCTGCTGGTGTAGACGCCGGTGCTGCCTTCATACTCGAAGGACTGCTTGGCTTCCTTAGCCATGCCGATCGTCGAGGTGAGGGCGGCCGCCGCAGCAGCGAGGACGTATACGATCTTGCGCATGATATGTGCTCCGCAGTGAAAAGATCGTACCGGGCGCAATCGGGTGAGTCACCCAGCTTTGATGCCCTGGAGATATTGCGGTGCACGCATAAGCAGCAATTGCAAAGAGTCCGTCGCTTGCACTTGCACGGCGTGCACGGCAACCGTGCGGATTGGCATAATCCTGCGACACTCCCGGGCTAGGACCAGACCGCAGGAGATGACGGATGACGCAGGCGAGCATCGCATTGAACCGGTTCGGAATTGGTGCGCGACCCGACGACGTGGTCGGTAACGGCGAGGACTGGCTATCGGCGGCGCAGATGTCGGCGTTCGCGATCCGCCCGCCGGCGATCGCGGCCGCCCCGACAGCGCGCGCGTCGCCGCCGATCTTGCCAGTTATCCAGCAAGCACAGCGTGCGGCTCGCGCGTACCGCACGGCCACCGAGATGCCATGCGCACCGCGCCGGCGACACCGTCGGTGCGGAGCGACGCGGTGCAGGCCGCACGACAGGCGATGGGAAGCAGGCTCCGGGACGCCTACGGCGCTGCGGTCGCCGCCCGCGCGATCGCCGCGCTCACCACGCAGACCCCGTTCGTCGAGCGGCTGGTGCATTTCTGGGCGAATCACTTTGCGGTGTCGGCCGACCGGCTGACGGTGGTCGGGCTGGCGGGGACGCTCGAGTTCGAGGCGATCCGGCCACATGTGCTGGGTCGGTTCGGCGACATGCTGGCGGCAGTCGAACGGCACGGCAATGCTGCTCTATCTCGACCAAGCGGTATCGGTTGGCGGACCGAACAGCGCGCTCGGCATGCGGGTCGCGGCGCGCGGGCGGGCGCAAGGTCGGGGCTGAACGAAAACCTCGCGCGCGAGATCCTCCGAACTGCACATGCTGGGGGTGCGCACCGGCTATGGTCAGGACGACGTCACCGAACTCGCGCGAGCGATGACGGGGTGGACGGTAGCGGGCCTCGGGCGTGGCGACGGACGGGATCAGGAGCCCGGCAGGGCGGGTTCCGGTTCGCGGAGGCGGTCCACGAACCTGGCGTGCGGACCGTGCTCGGCAAACGCTATGGCGAGGATGGCGAGGATCAGGCGGGGGCTGTCTTGCCGCGACCTCGCGGTGAACCCGGCGACGGCCACGATGCATGCGCGTGACCAAGCTTGCCCGGCATTTTGCCGGTGACGTGCCGCCGCCGCGATGGTCGGGCGTTTGCGGGCCGTCTTCCTCGAGACCGGCGGCGACCTGCCGAGCGTACTGTGCGCGCGCTGATCGCATCGCCCGAGGCCTGGATCGAGACGCCGGTGAAATTCAGGACGCCCTGGGAATGGTCGATCGCGGCGATGCGCGCGCTGGGCATGACGGCCGTTCAGCCGGGCGCGATCGCCGGCCTGCTGACTCAGCTCGGCCAGCCGGTGTGGAAGCCCGGACAGCCGGCCGGCTATGACGATATCGCCGCGAGCTGGGCGGGGCCCGATGCGGTGATGCGCCGGGTCGAGGCGGCGGAGCGGTTCGCGTCGCGCGCAGGCAGGGCGATCGATGCCCGCAGACTGGCGGCGACGCTGTTCCCAGATCAGTGAGCGCCGCCACGACCGAGGCGCTGGCGCGCGCCGAAAGCCCCGGGCAGGCGCTCGCGCTGCTGCTCGTCGCGCCCCGAATCGATGCGGGAGATAAGCCATGCTCGACCGTCATCACGTCATCACCTCCGCAATGCTCGGCGGCCTTGCCAGCGCCTTTGCACCGCGCATGGCCTTTGCACGCGCCGCCACCGCCAAGCGGTTCGTCTTCATCATCTTCAGCGCGGCGCGGCCGACGGGCTGGGGACGATCGGAGCGGTCGGCGACCCGGCCTTCGCCGGGCGTCCGCGGCGATCTCGCCGCCCGACTTCGCGTCGGGCACCAGGCTCGACGGGTTGTTCACTTTGCATCCGCGCTCGCGACGACCGCTGGCCTCTATGCGCGCAAGGGAGGCGGTGTTCGCGCATGCGATCGCGTCGCCCTATCGTGATCGATCGCATTTCGATGGTCAGAATGTCCTCCGAGACGGGCGGCGCCACGGCCTATCAGGTCAGGACGGGTGGCTCAATCGCCTGCTCTACCTGCTGCCCGCCGATTCGCGCGCGCGGCATTGCGGTCGCCGCGACCGTCCGGACGATGGCGCTGCGCGGTCGTCCGGGAGGTCGCCTCCTATGCGCCGTCGAACCTGCCCGCGTGCGTCCGACGACCTGCTCCAGCGTGTCGCGATGCTGTATCAGGGGGACGCGCAGCTTCATGGCCTGTGGAGCGAGGCGATGGCGACGCGAACCCTGACCAGCGACCTCGCCGCGGCGAACGGCCCAGAACGCGGCGGCGACGGGCACGCTCGCCGCGCGCCTGATCGTGCCGGAACGGCGCACGGATCGCGGTGATCGAGACCGGCGGCTGGGACACGCATGCCGGCCAGCGCGGACGTCTCGCGGCTCAACAGAAGGGCCTCGATGCGATGATCGGCGCGTTGCACGGCAGACGGAGCGGGCCGCTATGGGCGGAGACGATGGTGCTTGTCGCGACCGAGAGTTCGGGCGGACCGTCGCGGTCAACAGGACCGGCGGCACCGATCCAGGACGGGCGCGTCGGCGATGGTGCTGGGCGGCGAGGTCGCGGCGGGCGCGTGATCGCTGACTGGCCGGGGCTGGGGCGAGGGCGCTTTACGACGGGCGCGACCTCAGGCCGTAACGATGGCGCTCGACGCGTTCATCGGCGGTGCGGTCGCCGCGCATTTCGGCGTCGAGCCCGGCCGCGCGATGGCGACGCTGTTCCCGGCCAGCGCACGGACCCTGGCGATCGAGGGGCTGGTCCGCACCTGACCGGGGCCGGTGCGGATGAATTGAGCCAGGCCCTGCTTTGGGCTGAGCCCCGCTTCCTTACGATACCGGAATTGTCATGACGCTCTATACCACGCTTCGCCGCGCATATCGATGCGGCGCTCGTTACCTGACCGAGGCGGGACTGTTGCCGGCCGGGCTCGACCGCAAAAACGTGACGGTCGAGCCGCCGCGCGATGTCTGCCACGGCGATCTCGCGCTTGCAATGCGGCGATGGTGCTGGCCAAGCCCGCCAAGACCAACCCCGCGCGTGCTGGCGGATGCGCTGGTCGTCGAACTCGGCGGCAAGATCGAGTCCGTCGACAGCGCAGGCGTGGCGAGACCAGGCTTCATCAACATGAAGCTGACCGACGATGCCTGGCGCGGCGAGCTGGCCGCGGTGCCGGTCGCGAGCGCCGATTACGGGCGCTCGACGCTGGGCGACAGGATCACCGTCGGCATCAGATATGTGTCGGCGAACCCGACCGGACCGATGCACATGGGGCATTGCCGGGGCGCAGTGGTCGGCGACGCGCTGGCCAGCCTGCTCAATTTGCCGGGCACCGGGTGATCCGCGAATATTATGTCCATGATGCCGGCGGCCAGGTCGATGTGCTCTGCGCGCTCCGGTTCACCTGCGGTACCGCGAGGCGCTGGGCGAGACGGTGACGATCCCCGAGGGCCTGCGCATCCGGCGATTACCTCGTGCCGATCGTGGGCGGGCGCTGGCGAGCGAATATGGCGATCGGTTTCGTCGGCGCGCCCGAAAGCGACTGGCTGGCGACGTTCCGGACGCGCGGTCGCGGCGATGATGGTGATGATCCGCGCCGATCTTGCGCTGCTCCGGGATCGAGCATGGTGTTCTCCTCTCGGAGGCGGAATTGCAGGCGCTCGGCAAGCCCGAGGCGCAGAAGGCCGAGTTGCGGTCGCGCGATCTGGTCTATGACGGCGTGCTCGAGGCGCCGAAGGGCGAGATGGCGGACGACTGGGAGCCGGTCCAACTGCCGCTGTTTCGCTCGACGCAGTTCGGCGACGACCAGGATCGGCCGATCAAAGAAGTCGAACGGGTCCTGGACCTATTTCGGTGCCGATCTCGCCTATCATTTCCAGAAGAGCCAGACCGCCGACCAGCCGATCGGACATCTGGGGTGCGGATCATGGCGGCACGGTCAAGCGGATCGTCGCGGGCGTGGCCGCGCTGACCGGCGGCAAGACTCAGTTCGACGTGAAGCTGGTCAGATGGTCCGGCTGCTGCGCAATGGCGAGCCGGTGAAGATGTCGAAGCGGTCCGGGCAATTTCGTCACGCTCGCCGATGTCGTGAACGAGGTCGGCAAAGGATGTCGTGCGCTTCACGATGCTGACGCGGCGGTCTGACGCGCAGATGGATTCGGCTTCGCCAAGGTGGTCGAGGCGTCGAAGGACAATCCGGTCTTCTACGTCCAATATGCGCATGCACGGATCGCGTCGCTGCACCGGCGCGCGGACGGCGGAATCGCCGCGATCGAGGCGGAACCTGTCCCGGCGATACGGACGAGCTCGCGCTGATGAAGCTCGCCAGCCAGTTTCCGCGAATCGTCGAAACTGCCGCTACGGCGCGCGAGGCGCATAGGATCGCGTTCTATCTCTACGACAGCCGCGGCGTTCCCATGCGCTGTGTGGAATGTCGGCAACGATCGGCCCGAGCGGCGCTTCCTGGTGATCGAGGATCCAGGCGCGACCGCTGCACGGCTTTTCTTGGCCGACGCAATCGGGCAGATCATCACGCAACGGCCTTGCCATCATGGGCGTCGAGGCGGTTTCGGGAGTTGAACTGATGGCCGACGAGATGAACCTGCGCGAGGAAGATCGACTGCCCTGGCTGGAGACGATCAGGTCGGACGATCGTGACGGCCCGCCGATCGCGCGTGTCGTCGCGCTGGTCGTGCTGGGGCTGGGTCTGCTCGCGGCGATCATCTTCCGGGGTCTACGCTGCAGAACCGCGTGCCGTCGGGCGACGGCCAGCTGATCGCCGCGCCGGCGACGCCATACAAAGGTCAAGCCGGATGCGGTCGGCCAACCTGAAGGTCAATGGCGAGGGCGACAGCGCGATCGGCTGACCGGTAGCGCGGGCAAGGTGCAGCGGCAATGGTGCGATCGACCTGACGGGCGTGCCGAGGCGCCGGTCGCCGGACGCCGTGCGGTGGCGACGTCGACGGGGGCGGACGATCCCGCCGGCCGCAACGCGGTGGCGCAGGTGCCCGCATCGGGCGGCCGGCTGGTCGCGGCCCTGCCGCTTCAGGCGCGGCCGGCAGCGGCGGGCCCCCGTCGCGAGTGGATCGCTCGTCCAGCTCGGCGCGTTTCCGAGCGCGGCGGTGGCCAATTCGGCGTGGACCAACTTCCGCCAAGCGCTCAGCCAGCTATCTCGCGCCGCTGAACAAGTTCCACGTCAGTCGAGCCGGTCGCACGCGGTGGCAACACGCTGTACCGGTTGCGCGTCGATGCGGGCAGCGCGAACCAGGCCGCCGATATTTGCGGACGGTTGCGTGTCGCCAGCGAAACCTGCTTCGTCGCCAGCTGATCGTCGCGCTGCGGCAGGTTGAACGTGACGACGCAGGGGCGAGTTCGCTAGGCGAGGCGCATGAAGCCCGTCATCTTCGGCCTGTCCGGCCCCGTGCTCACCCCGCAGGAACGCGCATTCTTTGCCGAGTGCGTACCGGCGGGATATATCCTGTTCAAACTGGCGCAACGTCGTCGATCGTGCCCAGCTGCGCGCGCTGACGGAGTCGCTGCGCGCGCTGGCGGGGCGCGACGATCTGGCGATCCTGATCGATCAGGAGGGCGGACGCGTCGCCCGGATGGGGCCGCCCGAATGGCCGAGCTTTCCCGCCGGACCGGTGTTCGACGCGGCCTATGACCGCGCGCCGATGACCGCGATCCAGGCGGCCCGGGCGAACGCCCAGGCGCTCGGGGTGATGCTGAGCGAGGTGGGGATCACGGTCGACTGCCTGCCGCTGCTCGACGTCGCGCAACCCGGCACGACCGAGGCGGTCGCCTCCGCGTGCGTTCAGTCCGATCCGATGCGCGTCGCAGCGCTCGGACGCGCCACGCTGGAGGGCTGGCCGCGGGCGAAATTGTCGTCGGGGTCGTCAAGCATGCCCGGCCATGGCCGCGCGCTGTCGATCGACACGCATCATCACCCTGCCCACCGTCACCGCCACCGATGCCGAGGCTGGAGGTCGATCTCGAGCCCTTCCCGCACGCTCAACCAGGCGCCGATGGGCATGACGTCGCATATCGTCTTCGACGCCTGGGACGCGGATCGCCCGGCGACGTTGTCACCGGTCGTGATCGATCGGATCATACGCGACCGCATTGGCTTCGACGGGCTGCTGATGACCGACGACATCGACGCAGAAGGCGCTGTCGGGCACCGCGGGCGACAAGGCGGCCAGCGCGATCGCGGCAGGATGTGACCTGGTCCTCGATTGCTGGGCACGCATGGACGAGATGGTCGAGATTGCCGGCCGGTTGGGTCCGATCTCCGCGGTGGCGCGCGCCCGTCTCGATCCGCGCGATGGCGTCGGTGGGCCCTGCACGGGGACGGTTCGACGATCTGATCGCGACCCGGGATGCGCTGCTGGACCGGGCCATGCAGGACCCGGCTGGAGGCTGATCGCCTCGCGCGACGGCACGAGCGGGCTGCGATGGATGCGCGGATGCTGTACGCAGCGCGGATGGACGATGCACAGCTGACGCTGGATCTGGATGGATGGGAGGGACCGCTCGACCTGCTGTTGTCGCTCGCGCGCGCAGCGGGTCGATCTGCGGACGATCTCGATCCTGTCGCTGGTCAGAGCAATATCTCGCCTATGTCGATGATGCGCACACGCTGAAACTGGAACTCGCCGCGGATTATCTCGTGATGGCGGCGTGGCTGCCCCCTATCTGAAATCGGCACTGCTGCTGCCCCGCGATCCCGTCGGTCGAGGCCCGATCCGGACGACCTCGCACGGCGTCTCCAGCACCGGCTCAGGCGGCTCGATGCGATGCGCGCAGGCGGGAGCGCAGTTGATGGCTTGCGACAGGACGGGGCGCGACGTCTTCGTGCGCGGCGCACCCGGGGGCTGCGGACGATCCGCAAAACAGTCTGGACAGCGGAGATCTTCGACCTGATCGCGGCATACGGGCGGGTATCGGGGCGCACCCGGCCAGTGATGCACGTGGTGGTGGACCGCGCGGTCATGACGCTGGAGGCGGCGCTCTGAGGCGCGTGTCGATAATGGTCGGCGAGCGGCTCGGCTGGACACAGAGATTGAGGCGTTCCTGCCTGCGTCCCGCGGTCGCGCCCGGCGCGGAGCGGTTTCGTCGGTCGGCCTTGGCGTCGAGTTTCGTCGCGGCGCTCGAACTGGCGCGGCAGGGCGTGTCGAGCTGCGACAGGCGGCGCCCTTTGCCCCGCTCTATCTGCGCGCCACGCCATGACGCTGACGCGGCCTCGATGCGCTCGTCCGCGTGGTCGAGGCGGTGCTGTTCGCCGCCGACGCGCCGCTGACGCTCGACGCGATCCGCGCGCATGTCAGGGCGAGCGCGACCCGGCGCGCGACGTCCGCGCCCGATCGGAGTGCTGGTCGAGGACTATATGGGCGCGGCTTCAATATCGTCCGGCGCGGGGATCGCTGGCAGTTCCAGACTGCGCCAGACCTTGCTGGCATGTGCTGCGTCGCGAATCCAAAGAGAAGAGCGCGGCGGCTGGCTGAATACGTAGGGATCGAAGACCATGGCGATCATCGCCTATCACGAGGCCCGTCCGCGCGCGCCGAGATCGAGGCGATCCCGCGGCGTCGCAGATCTCAAAGGGTGTGCTCGACGTGTTGATGGAGGCGGACTGGGTCCGGCCGCGCGGGCAGCGCGAGGTCCGGGGCGACCGTTGCTCATGCCACGACCGCCGCGTTCCTCTGGTGCATTTCGGCGCCGAAGACCCGGCGCGACCTGCCGAGGATCAACGATCTGCGTGCTGCAGGACTGCTCCATTCGGTCGATCATCGACGTCGAGGACCGTACAGATCGCGGCAGCCATGAAAGCACTGTGGCAAAGCGTGAAGGCGATGGCGCCTAAGATAGAGGCGGGTTTTCAGGAGGTGTCATGGGCCCGGATTCAGCCCGATCCATCTGCTCCGTTCTTGCGGTCGTCGCGATCACTCCTTCCTGGGCGGCGGTCCGGTTTTCAGCCCTGATGGGCGACGTTGCCAAAGGGCGTTGAGAACTTCAAGAAGAGGCATGGCTGAGCCCTGACGACGAGACGCCGGCCACGCCATCCGCGCGCGTATCGAAGCCT
>JAJHUT010000017.1:0-118633 GCA_020916435.1 Oxytropis ochrocephala
CGAAATAATTTAATTAATTATTTAATTAAGTTATTTGAGGTTTACAATAATTATTTAAATAAATTAACTAACTAGGAGTTATTTAATTTCAGGAGGTGATTGAATTAAAAGGAGGGTGTGAATAGGGCCCAAACCCATTAGTTGGCCCAATTTCTATTAATAACCTAGTGGGTCTCCAAGTTAGTGTCATTCCATCCAAAAAAAGAGAAGCCGTGAGAATCGGAGAGGATTGCGTAGCACAAGGCAGTGAGAAAGGAAGAAGAGGAAGAAGAGGCTTCTCTCAAATTTCTTAGGTAAATCGTTTAACCCACTATTCTCCATTCTTCTCCTTTGTAATCTTCAATCCTTTCCTTATTTTCGAGCTGTTCTCCTTGTGTTTGAGCGAAGGATTCAGCGTGAGTTGAAAGGAGGAACGAAGCTTGGGACCGTGGTGATTTTGGTGGGTTCTCAAGTGTGGAATTCTCCTTCAATTTCGGGTGAGGGAGTTTCCTTTTATAGCCAATAGTCTCTAAAACATGGGACCATAGGATTGAGTATTGGGATATAGAGGATGGAATTCGGGCGTTTTCGAATATACATAGGAAATTGCTTCTTGTATTATAAATTGTATATGTTCTTTATGCTTATTGTTTACGAACCTACATATGTGTTCTTTGTGTTAGAAAATGTATATAGAAATTTGTTTGGGGTGTCTCATGAGCCATGTGATTCTTTGTTTGTGTTCCATAAAACCCATGTATTTCTTTGTTTCTTGCTTTTACCAACCATACATCTTCGTCCCTGTTTCATGAAATGTATAAATTCTTTGTCAAGTTTTATAAAATATATATGGAGTCTTTGTCTTTGCGCTTTTACCACTATATATGTTCTTTATCTCGAGTTTAAAAAGTACCTATATGCGGCTGGTTGGTGTCTTAAAAATGTATGTACGTTATGTCGTCGGTGTTTAAAGCAGGAGAATACATAGACAGAGGCGAGAGGGCGCCAAAATCCCTCGAAATGGCGCCTGTGTGTGCGTTTGGTGTGTGTCGTGTGGTGTGCGACAGCCATTGAGAGAGGCGCCAAAATCCCCGAAATGGCGCCCCGTGTGTGCATTTGGTGCGTGTTTGTGTAGTGTTGCAGGCGGGCGAGAGGGGCGCAATTTCCACGAAAATGGCGCTGGTGAGTGAAATGGGTGGCAGTGTGTGTTTGTGCGAGTAGGCGGGGAGGCGCCAAATTCCTGAAAATGGCGCCACGTGTGTGAATTGCGTGTGTGATGTGTGCGTGTGGTGCGGACAAGGCGCGCGATTCTCGGAAATGGCGCTGGGTATGTGACATTCTCGCGTGTTCACGGGGTGTGCAGTGAATAGTGTATGGGCGCCCATTGGCTGCCCAGTGTGCTTGTTTTGGCGCCTAGGAGTGCAAGGGTGCCAGGTGAGCGATAAATTAATCCCTAGGTGCTAAAATAAATATTATGGTGTTAAATTAATCCCTAGGTGCTAAAATAAATACTATGGTGTTAAATTAGTTCCTAGGTGCCAAAAATAATTATTATGATGTTGAATTGGTCCTTTTTGGTGTGGCATTTAGCTATGGTGGTTGTTTCTAATGGTGATGGGATTAACGGTGAGTTTAATTGGGTGGCTAGGGTTTATGACCCCTATTGGTGGTAGGTGTAAACAAAATTATTGGTGAATATTCGGTGTGCTATTATCGTTGTTGTTTTGGTGTGGTGTTGCATAGTCATGCGTTGCATAGGCATGTGCATTATTTTTGGTGAATAGGCCTCGGCCTCATAAAATATTTTGGTGAATGCCTTGGGCTTTTTGGTGATTGGTGAATGCCGCCGGGCCTTTTTGGTGATGGATCCACATGCATATGCCACTTGGCGTTCATCGCATTCTCATGCACTTGCATATGTACTGGTGTTTGTTTGGGTGTGTATGACCATTGATGAAATTGCTTGAATCTTTACGGTGTTTGTGTGCTAATGCTTATCTGATTGTGTTGCATGTTTTATTTACTATTTCTATGAAATGAAACTCACCCTTTCTGCTTGGAATGTTGCTCTGTGTGGCAACGCTGCAGTGATGATGATGAAGGTGACGCGAGCACCTTCCGCTAGTATTTGTCAGTCGGCTCGATCGTAGCACCGGGAGGATAGATAGATTTTGTCATTTATGTTATATTATGCTTAAATTTCCTTGGATAACTGTATTACCGTATTTTGGTTGTTATTTCCGCTGCTACGATTTCTATCCCTCGTACGGATTTATGGTGCTATGTATCACCTTTTGGAGTTATTTTAATTATTATTTGGAGTTTTATGTGGTTGTTTGAATGTGGCACCCTCTAGTGGTCGCACTAAAGGTTTTTCGTAGACTCTGATTGTTCGAATTATTTAAAATGATAGATTAAATAGAAGGGGGTGTTACAGATTTGATCACGTTACTTTCTTTAAGGGAGTTCGATGAATGTGATAGAGAACATTTTGAGTCCGGTTTACCATGTGTTTCTTCTTCGTTCTAACTTAAACAAGGGATTGGATCACGTTTAGTTTTTCAAAGGAGATAGGTAATAGTGATAGTGAACTCTTTGATAAAAGTTTACCAAGTGTTTTGTCTTCTTTGTAACTCCTGATCGGAGAGTTGATCACGTTAATTCCTTCAAAAGATCGATGAACGTGATAGTGAAATTTTTAAGTCTATTTTACCAATTTTTTCAACTTGGTTCTAACTCGGGCTAGAGAGTTGATCATGTTTTGTTCTTCAAAAGAGGTCGATAACGTATTTGTGAAATCTTTATTCTAACTAAGGCTAGAGAGTTGATCACGTTAATTTCTTTAATGGAGATCGGTGAATGTGATAGTGAACAATTTGAGTCTGTTTTACCAAGTGTTTCGTCTTCGTTCTAACTCGGACTTGGAGAGTTGAACACATTAAGTCATTCAAATAAGATTGGTGAACGTGATAGTGAAGTATTTGAGTCAGTTTACCAAGTTTTTCGATTGGGTTATAACTTAAACAAGAGAGTTGATCACGTTAAGTTTTTAAAAGGAGATAGGTAATAGTGGTAGTGAACTCTTTGAATCAAGTTTACAAGGGTTTCGTCTTCTTTGTAACTCTGATAGGAGAGTTGATCACGTTAATTCCTTCAAAGAAGATCGGTGAGAGCGTGATAGTGAAATTTTTAAGTCTATTTTACCAAGTGTTTCAACTTGGTTCAAACTCGGACTTGAGAGTTGATCATGTTATGTTCTTCAAGGGAGATTAATGAGCGTGTTAGTGAAATCTTTGAGTCCGGTTTAACAAGTGTTTCGACATGGTTCTAACCAAGACTAGAGAGTTTGTAACACCCCAAATAATTTAATTAAGAAATTGATTAAATTGTTTAGGTGTTGCACTAAATTTTAATTATATTAAATTATAATACGGTGTTTATAATTTAGAAAAATATTTTAATTGAAGGGAGTGGTGGAAGAAATGGGCCGGGGTGTAAAAGGGCCCAAGGTGCACTTGGCCCAATATACATATACCCAAAGTGGAATTTTCTTTCATTTGTGAAAGAAAGAAAGAAAGTTGCGAAGGAGAGAGAGAGAAAGAGAGAGAGGCGCAAACCCTAGGAGAAGAGGAGGAGAAGAACAATTTCGTGGCTTGAAGCTTGGATTGTTGCGGTGGTTTTGTTCGTGACTCGATTCCTGCTTTTCTACTGGTTTAATTTGAGGTAAGGAGTCTCACTCTATAATAGAGGAGATAATGGGTATTATATGGGTCATAGAAATTTGTTTTGATGTTATTTGATGATCACATGTTGATTGATTCCTTGAATTGATGAAATTGTTGGTGAAAAATTGATTTAGGTGTGAGTTAGGGTTTTACATTGTGTGATTTTGTGATTTTGATGTGTTTGATGATTTGGATATGCAATTGGTTGTTTGATTATGCAATTAGGAGTGTTAGAAGGATTATTGGGTGAATTGGTTTGGAAGATTTTGGAAAAATTGGGGTTTTGGTGTTTGGGGCGCCAAGATGCTAGGATCAGCGCTGCGGTAATCGTATTCACGGGTGAAATTTGGAGTTTGTGCAGAATGCTCTTTGCCGCGCGCCACATTCTTTGGGAAAATGGCGCCCGTGCACCTTTGCTCATGTCTTTGGAAAATGTTTTGTGCAGGTTGTTTCCGCCGGGCGCCAAGTTCTTTGGGAAAATGGCGCCACATGGTAATCGCTTGGGTGTTGAAAGTGCGTGTGTGCGATGACAGGGCGCCAAATGCCGCCTGCCAGGGTGCAGAATGCGGCGCTGTGTCACTTTATGCTTGATGTCCAGGTGAGTGAGTCGCTTTGGCGCGCGGAATGTGGGTATTTTGGAGCCGGGAGTGAAACTTGCATTTCTAAACATATTTCCTCGTACAACTTTTGTATTCACTCGCCAACTTTCAATTTTAAACCTTTTCGCTCGAGTGGTTTTCTCGAAGTTCAAGTGTATTTTTGAAAATGTCCGGTAGAATTCGTTTTGGGTGTGTTTTGGAGCCCGGGAGTGAAACTTACTTTTCTAGGCATATTTCATCGTGTGCAAATTTTGTGTTTACTCGCCAAATTCATTTTTAAACATTTTGGCTCGGGTGGTTTTTGGTTTGAAGGTCTTGAGCTGGTCAGGTCAGGGGCGCTAATGTGGCTGCACTGTGTCTGAAAATGGTGTCTTTGCGCGCCATCTTGCGCGTCTTGGCGCGCAAACTTACGCGCTAGATGGGCAGAGGCTTGATCGGGGCTGCGCGCCATCTTGCGCGGCCCCTCCTGCAGCGTAACCTCGTGCGCACACCTCTCACAGGAGGACAGAAACTTTGAGAGTTAGAGCGACCTACCCGCGCGCCTTCTTGCGCGCCTCTCTTCTGCGCGCCAGTGTGTGCGCCTCCAGTGAGGATTTTCCAAAACCTTGTGCTGTTGAATTCCTAAGTTCTTAAAGGTGCTGCCAAGTGCCTAAGAGGGTGCTGTTTGGTCCCTAGGTGACAGATTTGGTCCACTAGATGATTGTTTTGGTCCTAAATGGTGGTTTAGGACTCGAGTAAGGTTGAGTACCCTAGAGGAGGACAGTCCGGTGGGACATAATGGTGTTGAGGGTTATAATGAGGTGATTGAGCATGCCATGGGGGCATGGGCCGGTGGGCCAAGCCAGGAGGGCTATAAAATGAAGTTGATACCGAGGTAAGAGTAATTGGGTGTATTGAATTGTTTGAAATGATGTTTGTGATGTACATGGAGTCTCATGCATACATTGGCTGCGGTCGTAGTGTTTATAATATGATTGGTGAAGTTCGAGGCGGCTGGGGCCTTATAAAGTGATTGTGAAACTGCGCGCGGCGGGGCCTTATAAAGTGATTGTGAAGTTGCGGGCGCCGGGGCCTTGTATGATGATTGTGAAGCTCGAGGGCGGCCGGTGGGCCAATGGTACCACATGCATGATGACATTGCATACATCCTCATTAGTGCATGAATATTATTGATTAGTGATTAGTGTGTTTGAGTCTTTCGTACACTATGCTTGTATAACGCTTATTATCACCTTTATTATGTAGTTCGAGACTCACCCCTTCGTTGTTATTTACCACAGTGTAGTCGTGAGTGAGGGCTTTCCACCTTCACTACTCCCGAGTCGCCCGCGCTCTCGTCACGTAGCACCTGTGGGGTGGGGTTTAGACGATTGTTGCTGCTTTTGCTCCTTGTTGAGCCTTTATGTATTGTTTTGATATTCTTTGGATTATGCCGTTGAGATAATGATTTGTTTTCACATTGCATTATGTGAAACTATATTTCTATGAGTTATCATTTGGTGTTACGTATTTGGTTTTTGGTTTATGATAAAGAGTCGTGACGCTCCATTTCGTTGATTATTAAATTTTGTTATACTATTAGTGTCTTTGAATGACTATGGCTAAAGCGTGTGGTTCGCCACTAAGGCTAGATTTTCTTTATTTGTGGTGTATTTACAAGGGCATCACTTGAGAGCCTTGCAAAGGTGGCCAATGCTCATTGCAAGTAGTATCGATTACGAGTAATCCCATAGTCGGCATTGCACTATTTTATAACACCCTAAACTAGAAAATGATTCGAGAAAAGATTTTTGTACACTCGATTTTTGATTTAAATTACGGGTAGAAATGGGGTGTTACATTAGTGGTATCGAGCGATTTGGTCCGTCAGGCCAAGTGTGTCGATCATCATAGTGTGTATGACAACTAGGTGTCTTAAAGTAATTCAATCAAGTTGTTTAATTTGGGTGTTAGGTTGATATGGCGGAAGGATCGATCTTTCGCTTTCTTGAGGCCTTGCAAGCCATAGCGCCTTGATCGTGGGTACCCAGAGAATGCGGAGGCCGATTTGGCTACCTTCTGAGAGAGAACCCTCCCACCTTGAGGGAGGTACAATCCGGATGGTGCACTGGCTTGGTTGAAGGAGATCGAGAGGATCTTAGGGTAATTGGTCAGAATGATGAAGCAGAAGGTAAGGTATGGAACTCATACCTTATCTCAAGAGGTCGATGGTGGTGGTTGGAGACCGGTGAGAGGGCTGGGGCTGCCCATGAGGAGGTTACCGGGTCAGATTCGGGAGGAGTTCCTAAGAAAGTATTTTTCAGAGGACGTCGAGAGGACGAAAAAGAGATAGAGTTTTGGGAGCCAAGCGAGCAGGTAGTATGTCGATCCACAGAGTATCTTTGCTAGATTTCTGACGACCTTGCTAAGTTCTACCCACATTACTCGAGAGGTGGGCTGAATTCTCAAAGTGCATCAAATTTGAGAATGGTTTGAGAGAGCCGATATCAAGCGGTGCGTAGGTATCGATCGAAGATCAGTGTTCGATCGATCCGTTGGTGTTGTAGGATCTATGAGGTGATAGCAATGCCCTCTAGGGTCATGAGAGACCGTGAGGGGGAAATTTCATCACGGAGGTAAGCCTTATGAGAAGTCTCGGCGATGAGAGGAAGCAAAGGTATTCGGGTGGTAACTTGGTACAATGGTGGGAGCAGTGCTGAGGGTAGGAGACACCATGAGGGCAAGAAGCCAAGTGGGGAGACGCCCCATCCGATATTGTGTGTTTCAAATGTGACAAGCAGTCACAAGAGTTTTTTGTAAGGTGGAAGTGCGAGAGATGTTTTAGGTGTGGAAAGAGTGGTCACATGGCATCCGGGTGTGATCGCAAGGAACTGTATGTTTCAGTGTGGTGAAGTGGTCACATTAGCTTCAAGTGTCCCAAGCCTAAGAAGGAAAGATCTACCGGGAGGGTGTTTGCATTGGCGGTGTTGAGAGGGACCTAATGATATCCGAGGTACATGTTTCATCTCACGATACTCCTTTAGTTGCTATTGTTGACACGGGTGCTACGCACTCTTTTATTGCATCTGTTTGTCTTTGAAAAGTTAAATTTAGTAATGTCTACTATGAGAGAGGATGGTTATCGACACTCCCGGCGGTCGGTAACTACTTCTACGATGTGTGCTAGGTGTCCTCTGTCGGTCTTGGCGAGAGATTTTTAGTTGATCCGATTTGTTTGCCTTTGGGTGGGTTAGATGTGATTCGGGCATGGATTGGTTAGTAGATAACCACGTGCACATCAAGCTGCTCGATAAGTCTATTAGTTTTCTCCTTCCACGAAGAGGAAGAGTACGCTTTGTCTCACGAGCAATTGCGCAGGTAATGAAAGAGGGTGGTCGGTTGTTTGCTTTGATGGCGTCTATGTCTCTGCGAGAAAGAGCCGTGGTTGATGGGTTACTGGTGGTATGTGAGTTCCCTGAAGTGTTTCGGATGAGATTCCTAGTGTGCCCCAGAGAGGGAAGTGGAGTTCGGGATTGAGCTTGTGCACGGTACTAGGCACGTATCTCATGGCACCGCTTAGGATGTCGTCACCGAGTTGTTGAATGAAGAAGCGATTAGAGGAGCTTCGAGAAGAAGTTTGTGAGGCCTAGTGTATCACCATGGGGAGCTCGGCTTTTTGGTGAAGAAGAAGGATGGGAGTATGCGTCGTGCGTAGACTACGCACGTTGAATAAAGTGACTATCAAGAATAAGTATCCTCTCCCGAGGATAGATGATCTAATGGATCGGTGGTGGGTGCTAAAGTGTTTAGCAAGATTGACTTGAGGTCAGGGTATCACCCAGATTAAGGTGAAGGATGAGGATATCCGTAAGACAAAGATTCGGGACAAGGTATGGGCATTATGAGTACTCTGTAATGCCGTTTGGTGTCACAAATGCACCAGGGGTGTTTATGGAGTACATGAACCGAATTTTCCATAGTTATCTGGATCGGTTTGTGGTGGTCTTCATTGATGATATTTTGGTGTACTCCAAATCAGAGGAAGAGCATGCAGAGCACTTGAGGTTGGTGCTAGAAGTCTTGAAAGAGAGAAAGTTGTATGCCAAGTTGTCGAAGTGTGAGTTCTGGTTGCATGAGGTGAGCTTCTTGGGTCATATTATTTCTGGTAATGGTATTGCTGTGGATCCAGCCAAGGTTGATGCAGTGTTACAGTGGGAGAGCCCAAAGTCTGCGGCCCGAGATCGGGGAGTTTCTTGGGGTTGTTTGGTTATTACAGGAGGTTCATTGAAGGGTTCTCTAAGCTAGCCCTTCCATTGACTCGATTGACCTGTAAAGGAAAGGCATTTGTGTGGGATGCAAAGTGTGAAGAGAGTTTCCAAGAGCTAAAGAGAAGGTTGACCACGTCCCCAGTGTTAGTGTTGCCTGTGCCAGAGCAGCCATTTGTTGTGTACTGTGATGCTTCCAAGATGGGTTTGGGAGGTGTTTTGATGCAGGATGGGAAGGTGGTTGCTTATGCGTCCGACGGTTGAGGACCCATGAGAAGAACTACCCTACCCATGACTTAGAGTTGGCTGCGATTGTGTTTGTGTTGAAAATGCGGAGACACTATCTCTATGGTACTAGATTCGAAGTGTTCAAAGTGACCACAAGAGTCCAAGTACTTGTTTGACCGAAGGGAGCTGAATATGAGCGCAGGCGTTGGTTAGAAGCCGTTGAAGGACTATGATTTCGGCTTGAACTATCACCCCGCAAAGCTAATGTCGTGGTGATGCTTTGAGTCGGAAGACTTTGCATATGTCGGCTATGATGGTGAGGAGTTGGAATTGATTGAGCAATTCAGTGACTTGAGTTTGTGCGTGAGGTGACACCTCGTGAGTGTCGATTGGGGATGCCGAGGATTGGGAGCGACTTCTTGGTTAGTATCGAGAGCGCCGTGAAGTTAGATGTGAAGTTGGTAGATTTGTTGGTTCTTTGGTGAGCAAGTGCTGATGGGGATTACTGGTTGGATTCCCGTGGTGTGTTGAGGTTCGGGGACGAGAATCGTGTTCCGGATGATCTTTGAGTTGAAGAAGATGATACTTGAGGAGAGTCATAGGAGTAAGTTGAGCATTCATCCAGTGCCACTAAGATGTACCATGATCTCAAGAAACTATTTTGGTGGCACTGGTATGAAGAGAGATGTTGCGCAGTTTGTATATGCATGTTTGACTTGCGAAGTCAAAGATTGAGCACGAGCTTCTGCGGGGAAGTGATGCAACCTTTGGAGATTCCGGAATGGAAGTGGGACAAACATTTCCATGGACTTTGTATTTGGGTTGCCAAAAATTGTGAGAGAGTTCGACCTTTATTTGGGTGATTGTGGATAGGTTGACCAAGTGCGCCCATTTCATTCCTATCAACATCACCTTTCCGTGCCAAAGTTGGCTAGGATTTACATTCGTGTAATTGTGAAGCTTCACGGGGTTCCAAGAGTATTGTGTCGGATAGAGACCCGCGGTTTACATCGAGTTTTGGGGAAGCTTGCGGGAGGCTTTGGGGTCCAGCGAGGTTGAGTTGACTTATCACCCTCGGGATCGATGGTCGGCTGCAGAGAGAACCATCCGGTCTTTGGAAGATCTTTTGAGAGCTTGCGTGCTAGAAGCGAGGAGGTGCGTGGGATACACATCTTCCATTGATTGAGTTCACGTATAATAACGGCTATCATTCGAGCATCGGGATGGCTCCTTTCGAGGCCTTGTATGGGCGGAGGTGCGTAACTCCTTTGTGTTGGCATGAGTCAGGGAGAGTGTTGTCCTTGGACCCGAGTTGGTTAGGAGACTCACGAGAAGGTGAAAATGATCGAGAGAAGATGAAAGAGTCTCAGAGTCGCGAGAAAAGTTATCATGATAAGAGGAGGAAGGACTTGGAGTTTCAGTGGTGAGCATGTGTTCTTGAGGGTCACGCCTATGGTGGTGTTGGGCGTGCTCTGAAGGCAAAGAAGTTAACTCCAAGGTTTATTGGACCGCACCAAATCACCGAGAGGTTGGAAAGGTTGCTTATAGGGTGGCCTTGCCACCCGATCTTTCGAACTTGCACGATGTCTTCCACGTGTCACGCCTTCGAAGTATATTCCGGACCGTCTCATGTGATCCACATGGGCGATGTAGAGGTGCGTGAGAACCTCTTTGTGGAGACTATGCCAATGAGGATTGAGGATAGAGAAGTGAAGGTGTTGAGAGGAAAGACATTGCCTTGGTCAAGGTAGTGTGGTTGGGAGGCTATTTGGCGAGAGTATGACTTGGGAGCTGGAAAGCAAGATGCGGAGTCCTATCCAGAGTTATTTGACTCAGTGCAATTTCGAGGGCGAAATCTCCTAAGTGGGGGAGAGTTGTAACACCCCAAATAATTTAATTAAGAAATTGATTAAATTGTTTAGGTGTTGCACTAAATTTTAATTATATTAAATTATAATACGGTGTTTATAATTTAGAAAAATATTTTTAATTGAAGGGAGTGGTGGAAGAAATGGGCCAGGGGTGTAAAAAGGGCCCAAGGTGCACTTGGCCCAATATACATATACCCAAAAGTGGAATTTTCTTTCATTTGTGAAAGAAAGAAAGAAAGTTGCGAAGGAGAGGAGAGAAAAGAGAGAGAGACGGCGCAAACCCTAGGAGAAGAGGAGGAGAAGAACAATTTCGTGGCTTGAAGCTTGGATTGTTGCGGTGGTTTTGTTCGTGACTCGATTCCGGTGCTTTTCTACGGTTTAATTTGAGGTAAGGGGAGTCTCACTCTATAATAGAGGAGATAATGGGTATTATATGGGTCATAGAAATTTGTTTTGATGTTATTTGATGATCACATGTTGATTGATTCCTTGAATTGATGAAATTGTTGGTGAAAAATTGATTTAGGTGTGAGTTAGGGTTTTACATTGTGTGATTTTGTGATTTTGATGTGTTTGATGATTTGGATATGCAATTGGTTGTTTGATTATGCAATTAGGAGTGTTAGAAGGATTATTGGGTGAATTGGTTTGGAAGATTTTGGAAAAATTGGGGTTTTGGTGTTTGGGGCGCCAAGATGCTAGGATTCTGGCGCCCTGTGTACTGTTCACGGGTGAAATTTGGAGTTTGTGCAGGAATACTCTTGCGGGCGCCACATTCTTTGGGAAAATGGCGCCCGTGCCTTTGTTCATGTCTTTGGAAAATGTTTTGTGCGAGGTTGTTCGCCGGGCGCCAAATTCTTTGGGAAAATGGCGCCACGTGCCTTTGTTTGGGTGTTGAGTGCGTGTGTGTGTGGATGGGCGCCAAATGCGCCTTGAGGTGCCCAGAATGGCGCTGTGTCACTTTATGCTTGATGTCCGGGTGAGTGAGTTCTTGCTGGGCGCGAGAATGTGGGTATTTTGGGCAGGGAGTGAAACTTGCATTTCTAAACATATTTCCTCGTGCCAACTTTTGTATTCACACTGCTGACTTTCAATTTTAAACCTTTTTGGCTCAGTGGTTTTACGAGTTCAAGTGTATTTTTGAAAATGTCCGTGAGGGCTCGTTTTGGGTGTGTTTTGGGCAGGGAGTGAAACTTACTTTTCTAGGCATATTTCATTGTGCCAAATTTTGTGTTTACACGCCCAAATTCATTTTTAAACATTTTGGCTCGGGTGGTTTTTGGTTTGAAGGTCTTTGGGTGGTTTGGGTCACTGCGGGGCGCCAATTGGCCTTTGCTTGTGTGTGCGGAAATGGTGTCTTTGCGCGCCATCTTGCGCGCGTCTTGGCGCAAACTTACGCGCTAGATGGCAAGGCTTGATCGGGATGCGCGCGCCATCTTGCGCGCAGCGTCGTCCTGCAGCGTAACCTCGTGCGCGCACACCTCTCACGGGAGGGCGAAACTTTGAGAGTTAGAGCGACTACCGCGCGCCTTCTTGCGCGCTCTCTTCTCAGCGCGCCGGTGTGTGCGCCTCGGTGAGATTTTCCAAAACCTTGTCTTTGTTGAATTCCTAGGTTCTTAAAGTCTTGCCAAGTGCCTAAGAGGAGTCTTTATTTGGTCCCTAGGTGACAGATTTGGTCCCTAGATGATTGTTTTGGTCCTAAATGGTGGTTTAGGACTCGAGTAAGGTTGAGTACCCTAGAGGAGGGACGGTCAGGTGGGACATAATGGTGTTGAGGGTTATAATGAGGTGATTGAGCATGCCATGGGGGCATGGGCGGTGGAGCCAAGCCGGGAGGGCTATAAAATGAAGTTGATCCGAGGTAAGAGTAATTGGGTGTATTGAATTGTTTGAAATGATGTTTGTGATGTACATGGAGTCTCATGCATACATTGGCTGCATGATCGTAGTGTTTATAATATGATTGGTGAAGCTTTGAGGCGGCCGGGGCCTTATAAAGTGATTGTGAAGCTGCGCGCGGCCGGGGCCTTATAAAGTGATTGTGAAACTGCGGGCGGCGGGGCCTTGTATGATGATTGTGAAGCTCGAGGCGGCGGTGGGCCAATGGTACCACATGCATGATGACATTGCATACATCCTCATTAGTGCATGAATATTATTGATTAGTGATTAGTGTGTTTGAGTCTTTGTACACTATGCTTGTATAACGCTTATTATCACCTTTATTATGTAGTTCGAGACTCACCACTTTGCTTTGTTATTTACCACAGTAGTCGGGAGTGAGGGCTTTCCACCTTCACTACTCCCGAGTCGTCTGCTCTCGTCACGTAGCACCTAGGGGTCGGGGTTTAGACGATTGTTACTGTTTGCTCCTTGTTGAGCCTTTATGTATTGTTTTGATATTCTTTGGATTATCTAGTTGAGATAATGATTTGTTTTCCATTGCATTATGTGAAACTATATTTCTATGAGTTATCATTGGTGTTACGTATTTGGTTTTGGTTTATGATAAAGAGTCGTGACGCTCCATTTCGTTGATTATTAAATTTTGTTATACTATTAGTGTCTTTGAATGACTATGGCTAAAGCGTGGTTCGCCACTAAGGCTAGATTTTCTTTATTTGGTGTATTTACAAGGGCATCACCGAGAGCCTTGCAAAGGTGGCCAATGCTGTTGCAAGTAGTATCGATTACTCCGAGTAATCCCATAGTCACCGATTGCACTATTTTATAACACCCTAAACTAGAAAATGATTCGAGAAAAGATTTTTGTACACTCGATTTTTGATTTAAATTACAGGGTAGAAATGGGGTGTTACTGAGTTGATCATGTTAAGTTCTTCAAAAGAGATCGAGTGAATGTGATAGTGAACTCTTTCAGTCCGATTTACCAAGTGTTTCATCGTCGTTCTAAATCGGAAAAGATAGTTGACCACGTTAAGTCCTACATAGGGGCGCAAAATGTGATAGTGAACCATTTGAGTCGGGTTTACCAAGTGTTACATCTTCATTTTAAATCGAATGGGAGATTTGATTACGTTAGTTTCTTTAAGGGAGTTCGATGAATGTGATAGAGAACATTTTGAGTCAGGTTTACCATGTGTTTCGTCTTCGTTCTAACTTAAACAAGGGATTTGATCACGTTAAGTTTTTCAAAGGAGATAGGTAATAGTGATAGTGAACTCTTTGAATAAAGTTTACCAAGTGTTTCTTCTTCTTTGTAACTTTCGGACGGAGAGTTGATCACGTTAATTCCTTCAAAGAAGATCGGTGAACGTGATAGTGAAATTTTTAAGTCTATTTTACCAAGTGTTTCAACTTGGTTCAAACTCGGACTTGAGAGTTGATCATGTTATGTTCTTGAGGAGATTAATGAAGCGTGTTAGTGAAATCTTTGAGTCCGATTTAACAAGTGTTTCGACTTGGTTCTAACAAAGACTAGAGAGTTGATCATGTTAAGTTCTTCAAAAGAGATCGAGTGAATGTGATAGTGATTTCTTTGAGTCCGTTTACCAAGTGTTTCATCGTCGTTCTAACTCGGAAAAGATAGTTGACCACGTTAAGTTTTTAAAGGAGATAGGTAATAGTGATAGTGAACTCTTTGAATAAAATTTACCACGGATGGGAGAGTTGATCACGTTAATTCCTTCAAAGAAGATCGGTGAAGCGTGATAGTGAAATTTTTAAGTCTATTTTACCAAGTGTTTCAACTTGGTTCAAACTCGGACTTGAGAGTTGATCATGTTATGTTCTTGAGGAGATTAATGAGCGTGTTAGTGAAATCTTTGAGTCGGTTTAACAAGTGTTTCGACTTGGTTCTAACAAAGACTAGAGAGTTGATCATGTTAAGTTCTTCAAAAGAGATCAGGGAATGTGATAGTAATTTCTTTGAGTCCAGTTTACCAAGTGTTTCATCGTCGTTCTAACTCGGAAAAGATAGTTGACCACGTTAAATCCTACATAGATAGCGCAAAATGTGAAAGTGAACTATTTGAGTCGGGTTTACCAAGTGTTATATCTTCATTTTAAATAGAACGGGAGATTTGATCACGTTGGTTTCTTTAAGGGAGTTCGATGAATGTGATAGAGAACATTTTGAGTCCGGTTTACCATGTGTTTCTTCTTCGTTCTAACTTAAACAAGGGATTTGATCACGTTAAGTTTTTCAAAGGAGATAGGTAATAGTGATAGTGAACTCTTTGAATAAAATTTACCACGGATGGGAGAGTTCATCACGTTAATTCCTTCAAAGAAGATCGGTGAAGCGTGATAGTGAAATTTTTAAGTCTATTTTACCAAGTGTTTCAACTTGGTTCAAACTCGGACTTGAGAGTTGATCATGTTATGTTCTTGAGGAGATTAATGAGCGTGTTAGTGAAATCTTTGAGTCGGTTTAACAAGTGTTTCGACTTGGTTCTAACAAAGACTAGAGAGTTGATCATGTTAAGTTCTTCAAAAGTGATCAGTGAATGTGATAGTGATTTCTTTGAGTCCAGTTTACCAAGTGTTTCATCGTCGTTCTAACTCGGAAAAGATAGTTGACCACGTTAAATCCTACATAGATAGCGCAAAATGTGAAAGTGAACTATTTGAGTCGGGTTTACCAAGTGTTATATCTTCATTTTAAATAGAGCGGGAGATTTGATGACGTTGGTTTCTTTAAGGAGTTCGATGAATGTGATAGAGAACATTTTGAGTCAGGTTTACCATGTGTTTCTTCTTCGTTCTAACTTAAACAAGGGATTGGATCACGTTTAGTTTTCAAAGGAGATAGGTAATAGTGATAGTGAACTCTTTGATAAAAGTTTACCAAGTGTTTTGCTTCTTTGTAACTTTCGGACCGGAGAGTTGATCACGTTAATTCCTTCAAAAGATCGATGAGCGTGATAGTGAAATTTTTAAGTCTATTTTACCAATTTTTTCAACTTGGTTCTAACTCGGGCTAGAGAGTTGATCATGTTTTGTTCTTCAAAAGAGGTCAGATAACGTATTTGTGAAATCTTTATTCTAACTAAGGCTAGAGAGTTGATCACGTTAATTTCTTTAATGGAGATCGGTGAATGTGATAGTGAACAATTTGAGTCTGTTTTACCAAGTGTTTCGTCTTCGTTCTAACTCGGACGGAGAGTTGAACACATTAAGTCATTCAAATAAGATTGGTGAGCGTGATAGTGAAGTATTTGAGTGCAGTTTACCAAGTTTTTCGACTGGGTTATAACTTAAACAAGAGAGTTGATCACGTTAAGTTTTTAAAAGGAGATAGGTAATAGTGGTAGTGAACTCTTTGAATCAAGTTTACCAAGGGTTTCGTCTTCTTTGTAACTCGGACCGGAGAGTTGATCACGTTAATTCCTTCAAAGAAGATCGGTGAACGTGATAGTGAAATTTTTAAGTCTATTTTACCAAGTGTTTCAACTTGGTTCAAACTCGGACTTGAGAGTTGATCATGTTATGTTCTTGAGGAGATTAATGAGCGTGTTAGTGAAATCTTTGAGTCGGTTTAACAAGTGTTTCGACATGGTTCTAACCAAGACTAGAGAGTTGATCATGTTAAGTTCTTCAAAAGAGATCGGTGAATGTGATAGTGAACTCTTTCGATCCAGTTTACCAAGTGTTTCATCGTCGTTCTAAATCGGAAAAGATAGTTGACCACGTTAAGTCCTACATAGGAGCGCAAAATGTGATAGTGAACCATTTGAGTCGGGTTTACCAAGTGTTACATCTTCATTTTAAATCGAGCGGGAGATTTGATTACGTTAGTTTCTTTAAGGGAGTTCGATGAATGTGATAGAGAACATTTTGAGTCGGTTTACCATGTGTTTCGTCTTCGTTCTAACTTAAACAAGGGATTTGATCACGTTAAGTTTTTCAAAGGAGATAGGTAATAGTGATAGTGAACTCTTTGAATAAAGTTTACCAAGTGTTTCTTCTTCTTTGTAACTTTCGGATCGGAGAGTTGATCACGTTAATTCCTTCAAAGAAGATCGGTGAGCGTGATAGTGAAATTTTTAAGTCTATTTTACCAAGTGTTTCAACTTGGTTCAAACTCGGACTTGAGAGTTGATCATGTTATGTTCTTCAAGGAGATTAATGAAGCGTGTTAGTGAAATCTTTGAGTCCGATTTAACAAGTGTTTCGACTTGGTTCTAACAAAGACTAGAGAGTTGATCATGTTAAGTTCTTCAAAAGAGATCAGTGAATGTGATAGTGATTTCTTTGAGTCCAGTTTACCAAGTGTTTCATCGTCGTTCTAACTCGGAAAAGATAGTTGACCACGTTAAATCCTACATAGATAGCGCAAAATGTGAAAGTGAACTATTTGAGTCGGGTTTACCAAGTGTTATATCTTCATTTTAAATAGAACGGGAGATTTGATCACGTTGGTTTCTTTAAGGGAGTTCGATGAATGTGATAGAGAACATTTTGAGTCAGGTTTACCATGTGTTTCGTCTTCGTCTAACTTAGCAAACAAGGGATTTGATCACGTTAAGTTTTTCAAAGGAGATAGGTAATAGTGATAGTGAACTCTTTGAATAAAATTTACCACGGATCGGAGAGTTGATCACGTTAATTCCTTCAAAGAAGATCGGTGAGCGTGATAGTGAAATTTTTAAGTCTATTTTACCAAGTGTTTCAACTTGGTTCAAACTCGGACTTGAGAGTTGATCATGTTATGTTCTTGAGGAGATTAATGAGCGTGTTAGTGAAATCTTTGAGTCGGTTTAACAAGTGTTTCGACTTGGTTCTAACAAAGACTAGAGAGTTGATCATGTTAAGTTCTTCAAAAGAGATCAGGGAATGTGATAATAATTTCTTTGAGTCCAGTTTACCAAGTGTTTCATCGTCGTTCTAACTCGGAAAAGATAGTTGACCACGTTAAATCCTACATAGATAGCGCAAAATGTGAAAGTGAACTATTTGAGTCGGGTTTACCAAGTGTTATATCTTCATTTTAAATAGAGCGGGAGATTTGATCACGTTGGTTTCTTTAAGGAGTTCGATGAATGTGATAGAGAACATTTTGAGTCCGGTTTACCATGTGTTTCTTCTTCGTTCTAACTTAAACAAGGGATTTGATCACGTTAAGTTTTTCAAAGGAGATAGGTAATAGTGATAGTGAACTCTTTGAATAAAATTTACCACGGATCGGAGAGTTGATCACGTTAATTCCTTCAAAGAAGATCGGTGAGCGTGATAGTGAAATTTTTAAGTCTATTTTACCAAGTGTTTCAACTTGGTTCAAACTCGGACTTGAGAGTTGATCATGTTATGTTCTTGAGGAGATTAATGAGCGTGTTAGTGAAATCTTTGAGTCGGTTTAACAAGTGTTTCGACTTGGTTCTAACAAAGACTAGAGAGTTGATCATGTTAAGTTCTTCAAAAGAGATCGGGGAATGTGATAGTGATTTCTTTGAGTCCGATTTACCAAGTGTTTCATCGTCGTTCTAACTTTCGGAAAAGATAGTTGACCACGTTAAATCCTACATAGATAGCGCAAAATGTGAAAGTGAACTATTTGAGTCGGGTTTACCAAGTGTTATATCTTCATTTTAAATAGAGCAGAGAGATTTGATCACGTTGGTTTCTTTAAGGGAGTTCGATGAATGTGATAGAGAACATTTTGAGTCCGGTTTACCATGTGTTTCTTCTTCGTTCTAACTTAAACAAGGGATTGGATCACGTTTAGTTTTCAAAGGAGATAGGTAATAGTGATAGTGAACTCTTTGATAAAAGTTTACCAAGTGTTTTGTCTTCTTTGTAACTCGGACAGGAGAGTTGATCACGTTAATTCCTTCAAAAGATCGATGAGCGTGATAGTGAAATTTTTAAGTCTATTTTACCAATTTTTTCAACTTGGTTCTAACTCGGGCTAGAGAGTTGATCATGTTTTGTTCTTCAAAAGAGGTCGGATAACGTATTTGTGAAATCTTTATTCTAACTAAGGCTAGAGAGTTGATCACGTTAATTTCTTTAATGGAGATCGGTGAATGTGATAGTGAACAATTTGAGTCTGTTTTGCAAGTGTTTCGTCTTCGTTCTAACTCGGACGGAGAGTTGAACACATTAAGTCATTCAAATAAGATTGGTGAGCGTGATAGTGAAGTATTTGAGTGCAGTTTACCAAGTTTTTATTTGGTTATAACTTAAACAAGAGAGTTGATCACGTTAAGTTTTTAAAAGGAGATAGGTAATAGTGGTAGTGAACTCTTTGAATCAAGTTTACCAAGGGTTTCGTCTTCTTTGTAACTCGGACCAGGAGAGTTGATCACGTTAATTCCTTCAAAGAAGATCGGTGAGCGTGATAGTGAAATTTTTAAGTCTATTTTACCAAGTGTTTCAACTTGGTTCAAACTCGGACTTGAGAGTTGATCATGTTATGTTCTTGAGGAGATTAATGAGCGTGTTAGTGAAATCTTTGAGTCGGTTTAACAAGTGTTTCGACATGGTTCTAACCAAGACTAGAGAGTTGATCATGTTAAGTTCTTCAAAAGAGATCGGTGAATGTGATAGTGAACTCTTTGATCCGGGATTTACCAAGTGTTTCATCGTCGTTCTAAATCGGAAAAGATAGTTGACCACGTTAAGTCCTACATAGGGAGCGCAAAATGTGATAGTGAACCATTTGAGTCGGGTTTACCAAGTGTTACATCTTCATTTTAAATCGAGCGGGAGATTTGATTACGTTAGTTTCTTTAAGGGAGTTCGATGAATGTGATAGAGAACATTTTGAGTCGGTTTACCATGTGTTTCGTCTTCGTTCTAACTTAAACAAGGGATTTGATCACGTTAAGTTTTTCAAAGGAGATAGGTAATAGTGATAGTGAACTCTTTGAATAAAGTTTACCAAGTGTTTCTTCTTCTTTGTAACTCGGACCGGAGAGTTGATCACGTTAATTCCTTCAAAGAAGATCGGTGAACGTGATAGTGAAATTTTTAAGTCTATTTTACCAAGTGTTTCAACTTGGTTCAAACTCGGACTTGAGAGTTGATCATGTTATGTTCTTCAAGGAGATTAATGAGCGTGTTAGTGAAATCTTTGAGTCCGATTTAACAAGTGTTTCGACTTGGTTCTAACAAAGACTAGAGAGTTGATCATGTTAAGTTCTTCAAAAGAGATCAGTGAATGTGATAGTGATTTCTTTGAGTCCAAATTACCAAGTGTTTCATCGTCGTTCTAACTCGGAAAAGATAGTTGACCACGTTAAATCCTACATAGATAGCGCAAAATGTGAAAGTGAACTATTTGAGTCGGGTTTACCAAGTGTTATATCTTCATTTTAAATAGAACGGGAGATTTGATCACGTTGGTTTCTTTAAGGGAGTTCGATGAATGTGATAGAGAACATTTTGAGTCCGGTTTACCATGTGTTTCGTCTTCGTTCTAACTTAAACAAGGGATTTGATCACGTTAAGTTTTTCAAAGGAGATAGGTAATAGTGATAGTGAACTCTTTGAATAAAATTTACCACGGACCGGAGAGTTGATCACGTTAATTCCTTCAAAGAAGATCGGTGAACGTGATAGTGAAATTTTTAAGTCTATTTTACCAAGTGTTTCAACTTGGTTCAAACTCGGACTTGAGAGTTGATCATGTTATGTTCTTGAGGAGATTAATGAGCGTGTTAGTGAAATCTTTGAGTCGGTTTAACAAGTGTTTCGACTTGGTTCTAACAAAGACTAGAGAGTTGATCATGTTAAGTTCTTCAAAAGAGATCAGGGAATGTGATAGTAATTTCTTTGAGTCCAGTTTACCAAGTGTTTCATCGTCGTTCTAACTCGGAAAAGATAGTTGACCACGTTAAATCCTACATAGATAGCGCAAAATGTGAAAGTGAACTATTTGAGTCGGGTTTACCAAGTGTTATATCTTCATTTTAAATAGAGCGGAGATTTGATCACGTTGGTTTCTTTAAGGAGTTCGATGAATGTGATAGAGAACATTTTGAGTCCGGTTTACCATGTGTTTCTTCTTCGTTCTAACTTAAACAAGGGATTTGATCACGTTAAGTTTTTCAAAGGAGATAGGTAATAGTGATAGTGAACTCTTTGAATAAAATTTACCACGGACCGGAGAGTTGATCACGTTAATTCCTTCAAAGAAGATCGGTGAACGTGATAGTGAAATTTTTAAGTCTATTTTACCAAGTGTTTCAACTTGGTTCAAACTCGGACTTGAGAGTTGATCATGTTATGTTCTTTGAGGAGATTAATGAGCGTGTTAGTGAAATCTTTGAGTCGGTTTAACAAGTGTTTCGACTTGGTTCTAACAAAGACTAGAGAGTTGATCATGTTAAGTTCTTCAAAAGAGATCGGGAATGTGATAGTGATTTCTTTGAGTCCGATTTACCAAGTGTTTCATCGTCGTTCTAACTCGGAAAAGATAGTTGACCACGTTAAATCCTACATAGATAGCGCAAAATGTGAAAGTGAACTATTTGAGTCGGGTTTACCAAGTGTTATATCTTCATTTTAAATAGAGCGGGAGATTTGATCACGTTGGTTTCTTTAAGGGAGTTCGATGAATGTGATAGAGAACATTTTGAGTCCGGTTTACCATGTGTTTCTTCTTCGTTCTAACTTAAACAAGGGATTGGATCACGTTTAGTTTTTCAAAGGAGATAGGTAATAGTGATAGTGAACTCTTTGATAAAAGTTTACCAAGTGTTTTGTCTTCTTTGTAACTCGGATGGGGAGAGTTGATCACGTTAATTCCTTCAAAAGATCGATGAGCGTGATAGTGAAATTTTTAAGTCTATTTTACCAATTTTTTCAACTTGGTTCTAACTCGGGCTAGAGAGTTGATCATGTTTTGTTCTTCAAGAGAGGTCGGATAACGTATTTGTGAAATCTTTATTCTAACTAAGGCTAGAGAGTTGATCACGTTAATTTCTTTAATGGAGATCGGTGAATGTGATAGTGAACAATTTGAGTCTGTTTTACCAAGTGTTTCGTCTTCGTTCTAACTTTCGGACGGAGAGTTGAACACATTAAGTCATTCAAATAAGATTGGTGAGCGTGATAGTGAAGTATTTGAGTGCAGTTTACCAAGTTTTTATTGGGTTATAACTTAAACAAGAGAGTTGATCACGTTAAGTTTTTAAAAGGAGATAGGTAATAGTGGTAGTGAACTCTTTGAATCAAGTTTACCAAGGGTTTCGTCTTCTTTGTAACTCGGACCGGAGAGTTGATCACGTTAATTCCTTCAAAGAAGATCGGTGAACGTGATAGTGAAATTTTTAAGTCTATTTTACCAAGTGTTTCAACTTGGTTCAAACTCGGACTTGAGAGTTGATCATGTTATGTTCTTGAGGAGATTAATGAGCGTGTTAGTGAAATCTTTGAGTCGGTTTAACAAGTGTTTCGACATGGTTCTAACCAAGACTAGAGAGTTGATCATGTTAAGTTCTTCAAAAGAGATCGGTGAATGTCATAGTGAACTCTTTCGATCCGATTTACCAAGTGTTTCATCGTCGTTCTAAATCGGAAAAGATAGTTGACCACGTTAAGTCCTACATAGGGAGCGCAAAATGTGATAGTGAACCATTTGAGTCGGGTTTACCAAGTGTTACATCTTCATTTTAAATCGAACGGGAGATTTGATTACGTTAGTTTCTTTAAGGGAGTTCGATGAATGTGATAGAGAACATTTTGAGTCCGGTTTACCATGTGTTTCGTCTTCGTTCTAACTTAAACAAGGGATTTGATCACGTTAAGTTTTTCAAAGGAGATAGGTAATAGTGATAGTGAACTCTTTGAATAAAGTTTACCAAGTGTTTCTTCTTCTTTGTAACTCGGACCGGAGAGTTGATCACGTTAATTCCTTCAAAGAAGATCGGTGAACGTGATAGTGAAATTTTTAAGTCTATTTTACCAAGTGTTTCAACTTGGTTCAAACTCGGACTTGAGAGTTGATCATGTTATGTTCTTGAGGAGATTAATGAGCGTGTTAGTGAAATCTTTGAGTCCGATTTAACAAGTGTTTCGACTTGGTTCTAACAAAGACTAGAGAGTTGATCATGTTAAGTTCTTCAAAAGAGATCAGTGAATGTGATAGTGATTTCTTTGAGTCCAGTTTACCAAGTGTTTCATCGTCGTTCTAACTCGGAAAAGATAGTTGACCACGTTAAATCCTACATAGATAGCGCAAAATGTGAAAGTGAACTATTTGAGTCGGGTTTACCAAGTGTTATATCTTCATTTTAAATAGAACGGGAGATTTGATCACGTTGGTTTCTTTAAGGAGTTCGATGAATGTGATAGAGAACATTTTGAGTCAGGTTTACCATGTGTTTCGTCTTCGTTCTAACTTAAACAAGGGATTTGATCACGTTAAGTTTTCAAAGGAGATAGGTAATAGTGATAGTGAACTCTTTGAATAAAATTTACCACGGACCGGAGAGTTGATCACGTTAATTCCTTCAAAGAAGATCGGTGAGCGTGATAGTGAAATTTTTAAGTCTATTTTACCAAGTGTTTCAACTTGGTTCAAACTCGGACTTGAGAGTTGATCATGTTATGTTCTTGAGGAGATTAATGAGCGTGTTAGTGAAATCTTTGAGTCGGTTTAACAAGTGTTTCGACTTGGTTCTAACAAAGACTAGAGAGTTGATCATGTTAAGTTCTTCAAAAGAGATCGGGAATGTGATAGTAATTTCTTTGAGTCGGTTTACCAAGTGTTTCATCGTCGTTCTAACTCGGAAAAGATAGTTGACCACGTTAAATCCTACATAGATAGCGCAAAATGTGAAAGTGAACTATTTGAGTCGGGTTTACCAAGTGTTATATCTTCATTTTAAATAGAACGGGAGATTTGATCACGTTGGTTTCTTTAAGGGAGTTCGATGAATGTGATAGAGAACATTTTGAGTCAGGTTTACCATGTGTTTCTTCTTCGTTCTAACTTAAACAAGGGATTTGATCACGTTAAGTTTTTCAAAGGAGATAGGTAATAGTGATAGTGAACTCTTTGAATAAAATTTACCACGGACCGGAGAGTTGATCACGTTAATTCCTTCAAAGAAGATCGGTGAACGTGATAGTGAAATTTTTAAGTCTATTTTACCAAGTGTTTCAACTTGGTTCAAACTCGGACTTGAGAGTTGATCATGTTATGTTCTTGAGGAGATTAATGAGCGTGTTAGTGAAATCTTTGAGTCGGTTTAACAAGTGTTTCGACTTGGTTCTAACAAAGACTAGAGAGTTGATCATGTTAAGTTCTTCAAAAGAGATCGGGAATGTGATAGTGATTTCTTTGAGTCCGATTTACCAAGTGTTTCATCGTCGTTCTAACTCGGAAAAGATAGTTGACCACGTTAAATCCTACATAGATAGCGCAAAATGTGAAAGTGAACTATTTGAGTCGGGTTTACCAAGTGTTATATCTTCATTTTAAATAGAGCGGGAGATTTGATCACGTTGGTGTCTTTAAGGAGTTCGATGAATGTGATAGAGAACATTTTGAGTCAGGTTTACCATGTGTTTCTTCTTCGTTCTAACTTAAACAAGGGATTGGATCACGTTTAGTTTTTCAAAGGAGATAGGTAATAGTGATAGTGAACTCTTTGATAAAAGTTTACCAAGTGTTTTGTCTTCTTTGTAACTCGGACCGGAGAGTTGATCACGTTAATTCCTTCAAAAGATCGATGAGCGTGATAGTGAAATTTTTAAGTCTATTTTACCAATTTTTTCAACTTGGTTCTAACTCGGGCTAGAGAGTTGATCATGTTTTGTTCTTCAAAAGAGGTCGGGATAACGTATTTGTGAAATCTTTATTCTAACTAAGGCTAGAGAGTTGATCACGTTAATTTCTTTAATGGAGATCGGTGAATGTGATAGTGAACAATTTGAGTCTGTTTTACCAAGTGTTTCGTCTTCGTTCTAACTCGGACGGAGAGTTGAACACATTAAGTCATTCAAATAAGATTGGTGAGCGTGATAGTGAAGTATTTGAGTGCGGTTTACCAAGTTTTTCGATGGGTTATAACTTAAACAAGAGAGTTGATCACGTTAAGTTTTTAAGCGGAGAGAGGTAATAGTGGTAGTGAACTCTTTGAATCAAGTTTACCAAGGGTTTCGTCTTCTTTGTAACTTTCGGATAGGAGAGTTGATCACGTTAATTCCTTCAAAGAAGATCGGTGAGCGTGATAGTGAAATTTTTAAGTCTATTTTACCAAGTGTTTCAACTTGGTTCAAACTCGGACTTGAGAGTTGATCATGTTATGTTCTTGAGGAGATTAATGAGCGTGTTAGTGAAATCTTTGAGTCGGTTTAACAAGTGTTTCGACATGGTTCTAACCAAGACTAGAGAGTTGATCATGTTAAGTTCTTCAAAAGAGATCGATGAATGTGATAGTGAACTCTTTGAGTCCGATTTACCAAGTGTTTCATCGTCGTTCTAAATCGGAAAAGATAGTTGACCACGTTAAGTCCTACATAGGGAGCGCAAAATGTGATAGTGAACCATTTGAGTCGGGTTTACCAAGTGTTACATCTTCATTTTAAATCGAACGGGAGATTTGATTACGTTAGTTTCTTTAAGGGAGTTCGATGAATGTGATAGAGAACATTTTGAGTCCGGTTTACCATGTGTTTCGTCTTCGTTCTAACTTAAACAAGGGATTTGATCACGTTAAGTTTTTCAAAGGAGATAGGTAATAGTGATAGTGAACTCTTTGAATAAAGTTTACCAAGTGTTTCTTCTTCTTTGTAACTCGGACCGGAGAGTTGATCACGTTAATTCCTTCAAAGAAGATCGGTGAACGTGATAGTGAAATTTTTAAGTCTATTTTACCAAGTGTTTCAACTTGGTTCAAACTCGGACTTGAGAGTTGATCATGTTATGTTCTTCAAGGGAGATTAATGAACGTGTTAGTGAAATCTTTGAGTCCGATTTAACAAGTGTTTCGACTTGGTTCTAACAAAGACTAGAGAGTTGATCATGTTAAGTTCTTCAAAAGAGATCAGGGAATGTGATAGTGATTTCTTTGAGTCCAGTTTACCAAGTGTTTCATCGTCGTTCTAACTCGGAAAAGATAGTTGACCACGTTAAATCCTACATAGATAGCGCAAAATGTGAAAGTGAACTATTTGAGTCGGGTTTACCAAGTGTTATATCTTCATTTTAAATAGAACGGGAGATTTGATCACGTTGGTTTCTTTAAGGGAGTTCGATGAATGTGATAGAGAACATTTTGAGTCCGGTTTACCATGTGTTTCTTCTTCGTTCTAACTTAAACAAGGGATTGGATCACGTTTAGTTTTTCAAAGGAGATAGGTAATAGTGATAGTGAACTCTTTGATAAAAGTTTACCAAGTGTTTTGTCTTCTTTGTAACTCGGACCGGAGAGTTGATCACGTTAATTCCTTCAAAGAAGATCGGTGAACGTGATAGTGAAATTTTTAAGTCTATTTTACCAAGTGTTTCAACTTGGTTCAAACTCGGACTTGAGAGTTGATCATGTTATGTTCTTCAAGAGGAGATTAATGAGCGTGTTAGTGAAATCTTTGAGTCCGGTTTAACAAGTGTTTCGACTTGGTTCTAACAAAGACTAGAGAGTTGATCATGTTAAGTTCTTCAAAAGAGATCGGGAATGTGATAGTGATTTCTTTGAGTCCGTTTACCAAGTGTTTCATCGTCGTTCTAACTCGGAAAAGATAGTTGACCACGTTAAATCCTACATAGATAGCGCAAAATGTGAAAGTGAACTATTTGAGTCGGGTTTACCAAGTGTTATATCTTCATTTTAAATAGAATCGGAGATTTGATCACGTTGGTTTCTTTAAGGAGTTCGATGAATGTGATAGAGACCATTTTGAGTCCGGTTTACCATGTGTTTCTTCTTCGTTCTAACTTAAACAAGGGATTTGATCACGTTAAGTTTTCAAAGGAGATAGGTAATAGTGATAGTGAACTCTTTGAATAAAATTTACCACGGACCGGAGAGTTGATCACGTTAATTCCTTCAAAGAAGATCGGTGAACGTGATAGTGAAATTTTTAAGTCTATTTTACCAAGTGTTTCAACTTGGTTCAAACTCGGACTTGAGAGTTGATCATGTTATGTTCTTCAAGGAGATTAATGAGCGTGTTAGTGAAATCTTTGAGTCGGTTTAACAAGTGTTTCGACATGGTTCTAACCAAGACTAGAGAGTTGATCATGTTAAGTTCTTCAAAAGAGATCAGTGAATGTGATAGTGAACTCTTTGAGTCCAGTTTACCAAGTGTTTCATCGTCGTTCTAAATCGATAGTTGACCACGTTAAGTCCTACATAGGGAGCGCAAAATGTGATAGTGAACCATTTGAGTCGGGTTTACCAAGTGTTACATCTTCATTTTAAATCGAACGGGAGATTTGATTACGTTAGTTTCTTTAAGGGAGTTCGATGAATGTGATAGAGAACATTTTGAGTCCGGTTTACCATGTGTTTCGTCTTCGTTCTAACTTAAACAAGGGATTTGATCACGTTAAGTTTTTCAAAGGAGATAGGTAATAGTGATAGTGAACTCTTTGAATAAAGTTTACCAAGTGTTTCTTCTTCTTTGTAACTCGGACCGGAGAGTTGATCACGTTAATTCCTTCAAAGAAGATCGGTGAACGTGATAGTGAAATTTTTAAGTCTATTTTACCAAGTGTTTCAACTTGGTTCAAACTCGGACTTGAGAGTTGATCATGTTATGTTCTTTAAGGGAGATTAATGAACGTGTTAGTGAAATCTTTGAGTCCGATTTAATAAGTGTTTCGACTTGGTTCTAACAAAGACTAGAGTGTTGATCATTTTAAGTTCTTCAAAAGAGATCAGGGAATGTGATAGTGATTTCTTTGAGTCCAGTTTACCAAGTGTTTCATCGTCGTTCTAACTCGGAAAAGATAGTTGACCACGTTAAATCCTACATAGATAGCGCAAAATGTGAAAGTGAACCATTTGAGTCGGGTTTACCAAGTGTTACATCTTCATTTTAAATCGAACGGGAGATTTGATCACGTTGGTTTCTTTAAGGGAGTTCGATGAATGTGATAGAGAACATTTTGAGTCCGGTTTACCATGTGTTTCGTCTTCGATCTAACTTAAACAAGGGATTTGATCACGTTAAGTTTTTCAAAGGAGATAGGTAATAGTGATAGTGAACTCTTTGAATAAAGTTTACCAAGTGTTTCGTCTTCTTTGTAACTCGGACAGGAGAGTTGATCACGTTAATTCCTTCAAAAGATCGGTGAGCGTGATAGTGAAATTTTTAAGTCTATTTTACCAATTTTTTCAACTTGGTTCTAACTCGGACTAGAGAGTTGATCATGTTTTGTTCTTCAAAAGATGTCAGATAACGTATTTGTGAAATCTTTATTCTAACTAAGGCTAGAGAGTTGATCACGTTAATTTCTTTAATGGAGATCGGTGAATGTGATAGTGAACAATTTGAGTCTGTTTTACCAAGTGTTTCGTCTTCGTTCTAACTCGGACGGAGAGTTGAACACATTAAGTCATTCAAATAAGATTGGTGAGCGTGATAGTGAAGTATTTGAGTCTGGTTTACCAACTTTTTCGACTTGGTTATAACTTAAACAAGAGAGTTGATCACGTTAAGTTTTTAAAAGGAGATAGGTAATAGTGGTAGTGAACTCTTTGAATCAAGTTTACCAAGGGTTTCGTCTTCTTTGTAACTCGGACCGAAGAGTTGATCACGTTAATTCCTTCAAAGAAGATCGGTGAACGTGATAGTGAAATTTTTAAGTCTATTTTACCAAGTGTTTCAACTTGGTTCAAACTCGGACTTGAGAGTTGATCATGTTATGTTCTTCAAGGGAGATTAATGAACATTAGGTGAAATCTTTGAGTCCGGTTTAACAAGTGTTTCGACTTGGTTCTAACAAAGACTAGAGTGTTGATCATTTTAAGTTCTTCAAAAGAGATCAGGGAATGTGATAGTGATTTCTTTGAGTCCAGTTTACCAAGTGTTTCATCGTCGTTCTAACTCGGAAATGATAGTTGACCACGTTAAATCCTACATAGATAGCGCAAAATGTGAAAGTGAACTATTTGAGTCGGGTTTACCAAGTGTTATATCTTCATTTTAAATAGAACGGGAGATTTGATCACGTTGGTTTATTTAAGGGAGTTCGATGAATGTGATAGAGAACATTTTGAGTCCGGTTTACCATGTGTTTCTTCTTCGTTCTAACTTAAACAAGGGATTTGATCACGTTTAGTTTTTCAAAAGAGATAGGTAATAGTGATAGTGAACTCTTTGATAAAAGTTTACCAAGTGTTTCGTCTTCTTTGTAACTCGGACCGGAGAGTTGATCACGTTAATTCCTTCAAAAAGATCGATGAACGTGATAGTGAAATTTTTAAGTCTATTTTACCAATTTTTTCAACTTGGTTCTAACTCGGGCTAGAGAGTTGATCATGTTTTGTTCTTCAAAAGAGGTCAGATAACGTATTTGTGAAATCTTTATTCTAACTAAGGCTAGAGAGTTGATCACGTTAATTTCTTTAATGGAGATCGGTGAATGTGATAGTGAACAATTTGAGTCTGTTTTACCAAGTGTTTCGTCTTCGTTCTAACTCAGACCAGAGAGTTGAACACATTAAGTCATTCAAATAAGATATGTGAACGTGATAGTGAAGTATTTGAGTGCAGTTTACCAAGTTTTTTTATTGGGTTATAACTTAAACAAGAGAGTTGATCACGTTAAGTTTTTAAAAGGAGATAGGTAATAGTGGTAGTGAACTCTTTGAATCAAGTTTACCAAGGGTTTCGTCTTCTTTGTAACTTTCGGACCAGGAGAGTTGTTCACGTTAATTCCTTCAAAGAAGATCGGTGAGCGTGATAGTGAAGTTTTTAAGTCTATTTTACCAAGTGTTTCAACTTGGTTCAAACTCGGACTTGAGAGTTGATCATGTTATGTTCTTTGAGGAGATTAATGAGCGTGTTAGTGAAATCTTTGAGTCGGTTTAACAAGTGTTTCGACATGGTTCTAACCAAGACTAGAGAGTTGATCATGTTAAGTTCTTCAAAAGAGATCGAGTGAATGTGATAGTGAACTCTTTGATCAGTCGATTTACCAAGTGTTTCATCGTCGTTCTAAATCGGAAAAGATAGTTGACCACGTTAAATCCTACATAGAGAGCGCAAAATGTGATAGTGAACCATTTGAGTCGGGTTTACCAAGTGTTACATCTTCATTTTAAATCGAACGGGAGATTTGATTACGTTAGTTTCTTTAAGGGAGTTCGATGAATGTGATAGAGAACATTTTGAGTCCGGTTTACCATTTGTTTCGTCTTCGTTCTAACTTAAACAAGGGATTTGATCACGTTAAGTTTTTCAAAGGAGATAGGTAATAGTGATAGTGAACTCTTTGAATAAAGTTTACCAAGTGTTTCTTCTTCTTTGTAACTCGGACCGGAGAGTTGATCACGTTAATTCCTTCAAAGAAGATCGGTGAACGTGATAGTGAAATTTTTAAGTCTATTTTACCAAGTGTTTCAACTTGGTTAAAACTCGGACTTGAGAGTTGATCATGTTATGTTCTTGAGGAGATTAATGAGCGTGTTAGTGAAATCTTTGAGTCCGATTTAACAAGTGTTTCGACTTGGTTCTAACAAAGACTAGAGAGTTGATCATGTTAAGTTCTTCAAAAGAGATCAGTGAATGTGATAGTGATTTCTTTGAGTCCAGTTTACCAAGTGTTTCATCGTCGTTCTAACTCGGAAAAGATAGTTGACCACGTTAAATCCTACATAGATAGCGCAAAATGTGAAAGTGAACCATTTGAGTCGGGTTTACCAAGTGTTACATCTTCATTTTAAATCGAACGGGAGATTTGATCACGTTGGTTTCTTTAAGGGAGTTCGATGAATGTGATAGAGAACATTTTGAGTCCGGTTTACCATGTGTTTCGTCTTCGATCTAACTTAAACAAGGGATTTGATCACGTTAAGTTTTTCAAAGGAGATAGGTAATAGTGATAGTGAACTCTTTGAATAAAGTTTACCAAGTGTTTCGTCTTCTTTGTAACTCGGACAGGAGAGTTGATCACGTTAATTCCTTCAAAAAGATCGGTGAACGTGATAGTGAAATTTTTAAGTCTATTTTACCAATTTTTTCAACTTGGTTCTAACTCGGACTAGAGAGTTGATCATGTTTTGTTCTTCAAAAGATGTCAGATAACGTATTTGTGAAATCTTTATTCTAACTAAGGCTAGAGAGTTGATCACGTTAATTTCTTTAATGGAGATCGGTGAATGTGATAGTGAACAATTTGAGTCTGTTTTACCAAGTGTTTCGTCTTCGTTCTAACTCAGACCAGAGAGTTGAACACATTAAGTCATTCAAATAAGATTGGTGAGCGTGATAGTGAAGTATTTGAGTGCAGTTTACCAAGTTTTTCGACTTGGCTATAACTTAAACAAGAGAGTTGATCACGTTAAGTTTTTAAAAGGAGATAGGTAATAGTGGTAGTGAACTCTTTGAATCAAGTTTACCAAGGGTTCGCGTCTTCTTTGTAACTCGGACCGAAGAGTTGATCACGTTAATTCCTTCAAAGAAGATCGGTGAACGTGATAGTGAAATGTTTAAGTCTATTTTACCAAGTGTTTCAACTTGGTTCAAACTCGGACTTGAGAGTTGATCATGTTATGTTCTTCAAGGGAGATTAATGAACATTAGGTGAAATCTTTGAGTCCGGTTTAACAAGTGTTTCGACTTGGTTCTAACAAAGACTAGAGTGTTGATCATTTTAAGTTCTTCAAAAGAGATCAGGGAATGTGATAGTGATTTCTTTGAGTCCAGTTTACCAAGTGTTTCATCGTCGTTCTAACTCGGAAATGATAGTTGACCACGTTAAATCCTACATAGATAGCGCAAAATGTGAAAGTGAACTATTTGAGTCGGGTTTACCAAGTGTTATATCTTCATTTTAAATAGAACGGGAGATTTGATCACGTTGGTTTATTTAAGGAGTTCGATGAATGTGATAGAGAACATTTTGAGTCAGGTTTACCATGTGTTTCTTCTTCGTTCTAACTTAAACAAGGGATTTGATCACGTTTAGTTTTTCAAAAGAGATAGGTAATAGTGATAGTGAACTCTTTGATAAAAGTTTACCAAGTGTTTCGTCTTCTTTGTAACTTTCGGATCGGAGAGTTGATCACGTTAATTCCTTCAAAAAGATCGATGAGCGTGATAGTGAAATTTTTAAGTCTATTTTACCAATTTTTTCAACTTGGTTCTAACTCGGGCTAGAGAGTTGATCATGTTTTGTTCTTCAAAAAAGAGGTCGGATAACGTATTTGTGAAATCTTTATTCTAACTAAGGCTAGAGAGTTGATCACGTTAATTTCTTTAATGGAGATCGGTGAATGTGATAGTGAACAATTTGAGTCTGTTTTACCAAGTGTTTCGTCTTCGCTCTAACTCGGACCGGAGAGTTGAACACATTAAGTCATTCAAATAAGATATGTGAGCGTGATAGTGAAGTATTTGAGTGCAGTTTACCAAGTTTTTCGATTGGGTTATAACTTAAACAAGAGAGTTGATCACGTTAAGTTTTTAAAAGGAGATAGGTAATAGTGGTAGTGAACTCTTTGAATCAAGTTTACCAAGGGTTTCGTCTTCTTTGTAACTCGGACCGGAGAGTTGTTCACGTTAATTCCTTCAAAGAAGATCGGTGAACGTGATAGTGAAGTTTTTAAGTCTATTTTACCAAGTGTTTCAACTTGGTTCAAACTCGGACTTGAGAGTTGATCATGTTATGTTCTTCTTGAGGAGATTAATGAGCGTGTTAGTGAAATCTTTGAGTCAGGTTTAACAAGTGTTTCGACATGGTTCTAACCAAGACTAGAGAGTTGATCATGTTAAGTTCTTCAAAAGAGATCAGTGAATGTGATAGTGAACTCTTTCAGTCCAGTTTACCAAGTGTTTCATCGTCGTTCTAAATCGGAAAAGATAGTTGACCACGTTAAATCCTACATAGAGAGCGCAAAATGTGATAGTGAACCATTTGAGTCGGGTTTACCAAGTGTTACATCTTCATTTTAAATCGAGCGGGAGATTTGATTACGTTAGTTTCTTTAAGGGAGTTCGATGAATGTGATAGAGAACATTTTGAGTCCGGTTTACCATTTGTTTCGTCTTCGTTCTAACTTAAACAAGGGATTTGATCACGTTAAGTTTTTCAAAGGAGATAGGTAATAGTGATAGTGAACTCTTTGAATAAAGTTTACCAAGTGTTTCTTCTTCTTTGTAACTTTCGGACCGGAGAGTTGATCACGTTAATTCCTTCAAAGAAGATCGGTGAAGCGTGATAGTGAAATTTTTAAGTCTATTTTACCAAGTGTTTCAACTTGGTTAAAACTCGGACTTGAGAGTTGATCATGTTATGTTCTTGAGGAGATTAATGAGCGTGTTAGTGAAATCTTTGAGTCCGATTTAACAAGTGTTTCGACTTGGTTCTAACAAAGACTAGAGAGTTGATCATGTTAAGTTCTTCAAAAGAGATCGGTGAATGTGATAGTGATTTCTTTGAGTCGGTTTACCAAGTGTTTCATCGTCGTTCTAACTCGGAAAAGATAGTTGACCACGTTAAATCCTACATAGATAGCGCAAAATGTGAAAGTGAACCATTTGAGTCGGGTTTACCAAGTGTTACATCTTCATTTTAAATCGAGCGGGAGATTTGATCACGTTGGTTTCTTTAAAGGAGTTCGATGAATGTGATAGAGAACATTTTGAGTCAGGTTTACCATGTGTTTCGTCTTCGATCTAACTTAAACAAGGGATTTGATCACGTTAAGTTTTTCAAAGGAGATAGGTAATAGTGATAGTGAACTCTTTGAATAAAGTTTACCAAGTGTTTCGTCTTCTTTGTAACTCGGACAGAGAGTTGATCACGTTAATTCCTTCAAAAGATCGGTGAGCGTGATAGTGAAATTTTTAAGTCTATTTTACCAATTTTTTCAACTTGGTTCTAACTCGGACTAGAGAGTTGATCATGTTTTGTTCTTCAAAAGAGGTCGGATAACGTATTTGTGAAATCTTTATTCTAACTAAGGCTAGAGAGTTGATCACGTTAATTTCTTTAATGGAGATCGGTGAATGTGATAGTGAACAATTTGAGTCTGCTTTTTGCAAGTGTTTCGTCTTCGTTCTAACTCGGACTGAGAGTTGAACACATTAAGTCATTCAAATAAGATTGGTGAGCGTGATAGTGAAGTATTTGAGTGCGGTTTACCAAGTTTTTCGACTTGGCTATAACTTAAACAAGAGAGTTGATCACGTTAAGTTTTTAAAAGGAGATAGGTAATAGTGGTAGTGAACTCTTTGAATCAAGTTTACCAAGGGTTTCGTCGTCTTCTTTGTAACTTTCGGACCGAAGAGTTGATCACGTTAATTCCTTCAAAGAAGATCGGTGAACGTGATAGTGAAATGTTTAAGTCTATTTTACCAAGTGTTTCAACTTGGTTCAAACTCGGACTTGAGAGTTGATCATGTTATGTTCTTCAAGGGAGATTAATGAACATTAGGTGAAATCTTTGAGTCGGTTTAACAAGTGTTTCGACTTGGTTCTAACAAAGACTAGAGTGTTGATCATTTTAAGTTCTTCAAAAGAGATCGGGAATGTGATAGTGATTTCTTTGAGTCCGATTTACCAAGTGTTTCATCGTCGTTCTAACTCGGAAATGATAGTTGACCACGTTAAATCCTACATAGATAGCGCAAAATGTGAAAGTGAACTATTTGAGTCGGGTTTACCAAGTGTTATATCTTCATTTTAAATAGAGCGGAGATTTGATCATGTTGGTTTATTTAAGGGAGTTCGATGAATGTGATAGAGAACATTTTGAGTCAGGTTTACCATGTGTTTCTTCTTCGTTCTAACTTAAACAAGGGATTTGATCACGTTTAGTTTTTCAAAAGAGATAGGTAATAGTGATAGTGAACTCTTTGATAAAAGTTTACCAAGTGTTTCGTCTTCTTTGTAACTCGATCGGAGAGTTGATCACGTTAATTCCTTCAAAAAGATCGATGAACGTGATAGTGAAATTTTTAAGTCTATTTTACCAATTTTTTCAACTTGGTTCTAACTCGGGCTAGAGAGTTGATCATGTTTTGTTCTTCAAAAGAGGTCAGATAACGTATTTGTGAAATCTTTATTCTAACTAAGGCTAGAGAGTTGATCACGTTAATTTCTTTAATGGAGATCGGTGAATGTGATAGTGAACAATTTGAGTCTGTTTTACCAAGTGTTTCGTCTTCGTTCTAACTCAGACCAGAGAGTTGAACACATTAAGTCATTCAAATAAGATATGTGAACGTGATAGTGAAGTATTTGAGTCTGGTTTACCAAGTTTTTATTGGGTTATAACTTAAACAAGAGAGTTGATCACGTTAAGTTTTTAAAAGGAGATAGGTAATAGTGGTAGTGAACTCTTTGAATCAAGTTTACCAAGGGTTTCGTCTTCTTTGTAACTCGGACCGGAGAGTTGTTCACGTTAATTCCTTCAAAGAAGATCGGTGAACGTGATAGTGAAGTTTTTAAGTCTATTTTACCAAGTGTTTCAACTTGGTTCAAACTCGGACTTGAGAGTTGATCATGTTATGTTCTTGAGGAGATTAATGAGCGTGTTAGTGAAATCTTTGAGTCCGGTTTAACAAGTGTTTCGACATGGTTCTAACCAAGACTAGAGAGTTGATCATGTTAAGTTCTTCAAAAGAGATCAGTGAATGTGATAGTGAACTCTTTCAGTCCAGTTTACCAAGTGTTTCATCGTCGTTCTAAATCGGAAAAGATAGTTGACCACGTTAAATCCTACATAGAGAGCGCAAAATGTGATAGTGAACCATTTGAGTCGGGTTTACCAAGTGTTACATCTTCATTTTAAATCGAACGGGAGATTTGATTACGTTAGTTTCTTTAAGGGAGTTCGATGAATGTGATAGAGAACATTTTGAGTCCGGTTTACCATTTGTTTCGTCTTCGTTCTAACTTAAACAAGGGATTTGATCACGTTAAGTTTTCAAAGGAGATAGGTAATAGTGATAGTGAACTCTTTGAATAAAGTTTACCAAGTGTTTCTTCTTCTTTGTAACTCGGATCGGGAGAGTTGATCACGTTAATTCCTTCAAAGAAGATCGGTGAGCGTGATAGTGAAATTTTTAAGTCTATTTTACCAAGTGTTTCAACTTGGTTAAAACTCGGACTTGAGAGTTGATCATGTTATGTTCTTCAAGGAGATTAATGAGCGTGTTAGTGAAATCTTTGAGTCCGATTTAACAAGTGTTTGACTTGGTTCTAACAAAGACTAGAGAGTTGATCATGTTAAGTTCTTCAAAAGAGATCAGTGAATGTGATAGTGATTTCTTTGAGTCCAGTTTACCAAGTGTTTCATCGTCGTTCTAACTCGGAAAAGATAGTTGACCACGTTAAATCCTACATAGATAGCGCAAAATGTGAAAGTGAACCATTTGAGTCGGGTTTACCAAGTGTTACATCTTCATTTTAAATCGAACGGGAGATTTGATCACGTTGGTTTCTTTAAGGGAGTTCGATGAATGTGATAGAGAACATTTTGAGTCCGGTTTACCATGTGTTTCGTCTTCGATCTAACTTAAACAAGGGATTTGATCACGTTAAGTTTTTCAAAGGAGATAGGTAATAGTGATAGTGAACTCTTTGAATAAAGTTTACCAAGTGTTTCGTCTTCTTTGTAACTCGGACAGGAGAGTTGATCACGTTAATTCCTTCAAAAAGATCGGTGAACGTGATAGTGAAATTTTTAAGTCTATTTTACCAATTTTTTCAACTTGGTTCTAACTCGGACTAGAGAGTTGATCATGTTTTGTTCTTCAAAAGATGTCAGATAACGTATTTGTGAAATCTTTATTCTAACTAAGGCTAGAGAGTTGATCACGTTAATTTCTTTAATGGAGATCGGTGAATGTGATAGCGAACAATTTGAGTCTGTTTTACCAAGTGTTTCGTCTTCGTTCTAACTCAGACCAGAGAGTTGAACACATTAAGTCATTCAAATAAGATATGTGAACGTGATAGTGAAGTATTTGAGTGCAGTTTACCAAGTTTTTATTTGGGTTATAACTTAAACAAGAGAGTTGATCACGTTAAGTTTTTAAAAGGAGATAGATAATAGTGGTAGTGAACTCTTTGAATCAAGTTTACCAAGGGTTTCGTCTTCTTTGTAACTCGGACCGGAGAGTTGTTCACGTTAATTCCTTCAAAGAAGATCGGTGAGCGTGATAGTGAAGTTTTTAAGTCTATTTTACCAAGTGTTTCAACTTGGTTCAAACTCGGACTTGAGAGTTGATCATGTTATGTTCTTCAAGGAGATTAATGAGCGTGTTAGTGAAATCTTTGAGTCGGTTTAACAAGTGTTTCGACATGGTTCTAACCAAGACTAGAGAGTTGATCATGTTAAGTTCTTCAAAAGAGATCGGTGAATGTGATAGTGAACTCTTTCGATCCGATTTACCAAGTGTTTCATCGTCGTTCTAAATCGGAAAAGATAGTTGACCACGTTAAATCCTACATAGAGCGCAAAATGTGATAGTGAACCATTTGAGTCGGGTTTACCAAGTGTTACATCTTCATTTTAAATCGAGCGGGAGATTTGATTACGTTAGTTTCTTTAAGGGAGTTCGATGAATGTGATAGAGAACATTTTGAGTCCGGTTTACCATTTGTTTCGTCTTCGTTCTAACTTAAACAAGGGATTTGATCACGTTAAGTTTTTCAAAGGAGATAGGTAATAGTGATAGTGAACTCTTTGAATAAAGTTTACCAAGTGTTTCTTCTTCTTTGTAACTCGGATAGGAGAGTTGATCACGTTAATTCCTTCAAGAAGATCGGTGAGCGTGATAGTGAAATTTTTAAGTCTATTTTACCAAGTGTTTCAACTTGGTTAAAACTCGGACTTGAGAGTTGATCATGTTATGTTCTTCAAGGAGATTAATGAAGCGTGTTAGTGAAATCTTTGAGTCGATTTAACAAGTGTTTCGACTTGGTTCTAACAAAGACTAGAGAGTTGATCATGTTAAGTTCTTCAAAAGAGATCAGTGAATGTGATAGTGATTTCTTTGAGTCCAGTTTACCAAGTGTTTCATCGTCGTTCTAACTCGGAAAAGATAGTTGACCACGTTAAATCCTACATAGATAGCGCAAAATGTGAAAGTGAACCATTTGAGTCGGGTTTACCAAGTGTTACATCTTCATTTTAAATCGAACGGGAGATTTGATCACGTTGGTTTCTTTAAGGGAGTTCGATGAATGTGATAGAGAACATTTTGAGTCCGGTTTACCATGTGTTTCGTCTTGATCTAAGCTTAAACAAGGGATTTGATCACGTTAAGTTTTTCAAAGGAGATAGGTAATAGTGATAGTGAACTCTTTGAATAAAGTTTACCAAGTGTTTCGTCTTCTTTGTAACTCGGACAGGAGAGTTGATCACGTTAATTCCTTCAAAAAGATCGGTGAAGCGTGATAGTGAAATTTTTAAGTCTATTTTACCAATTTTTTCAACTTGGTTCTAACTCGGACTAGAGAGTTGATCATGTTTTGTTCTTCAAAAGGTCGGATAACGTATTTGTGAAATCTTTATTCTAACTAAGGCTAGAGAGTTGATCACGTTAATTTCTTTAATGGAGATCGGTGAATGTGATAGTGAACAATTTGAGTCTGTTTTGCAAGTGTTTCGTCTTCGTTCTAACTTTCGGACGGAGAGTTGAACACATTAAGTCATTCAAATAAGATTGGTGAACGTGATAGTGAAGTATTTGAGTCTGGTTTACCAAGTTTTTCGACTTGGCTATAACTTAAACAAGAGAGTTGATCACGTTAAGTTTTTAAAAGGAGATAGGTAATAGTGGTAGTGAACTCTTTGAATCAAGTTTACCAAGGGTTTCGTCTTCTTTGTAACTCGGACCGAAGAGTTGATCACGTTAATTCCTTCAAAGAAGATCGGTGAACGTGATAGTGAAATGTTTAAGTCTATTTTACCAAGTGTTTCAACTTGGTTCAAACTCGGACTTGAGAGTTGATCATGTTATGTTCTTCAAGGGAGATTAATGAACATTAGGTGAAATCTTTGAGTCCGGTTTAACAAGTGTTTCGACTTGGTTCTAACAAAGACTAGAGTGTTGATCATTTTAAGTTCTTCAAAAGAGATCAGGGAATGTGATAGTGATTTCTTTGAGTCCAGTTTACCAAGTGTTTCATCGTCGTTCTAACTCGGAAATGATAGTTGACCACGTTAAATCCTACATAGATAGCGCAAAATGTGAAAGTGAACTATTTGAGTCGGGTTTACCAAGTGTTATATCTTCATTTTAAATAGAGCGGAGATTTGATCATGTTGGTTTATTTAAGGGAGTTCGATGAATGTGATAGAGAACATTTTGAGTCCGGTTTACCATGTGTTTCTTCTTCGTTCTAACTTAAACAAGGGATTTGATCACGTTTAGTTTTTCAAAAGAGATAGGTAATAGTGATAGTGAACTCTTTGATAAAAGTTTACCAAGTGTTTCGTCTTCTTTGTAACTCGGACCGGAGAGTTGATCACGTTAATTCCTTCAAAAAGATCGATGAACGTGATAGTGAAATTTTTAAGTCTATTTTACCAATTTTTTCAACTTGGTTCTAACTCGGGCTAGAGAGTTGATCATGTTTTGTTCTTCAAAAAAGAGGTCGGATAACGTATTTGTGAAATCTTTATTCTAACTAAGGCTAGAGAGTTGATCACGTTAATTTCTTTAATGGAGATCGGTGAATGTGATAGTGAACAATTTGAGTCTGTTTTACCAAGTGTTTCGTCTTCGTTCTAACTCGGACTGGAGAGTTGAACACATTAAGTCATTCAAATAAGATATGTGAGCGTGATAGTGAAGTATTTGAGTCAGTTTACCAAGTTTTTCGATTGGGTTATAACTTAAACAAGAGAGTTGATCACGTTAAGTTTTTAAAAGGAGATAGGTAATAGTGGTAGTGAACTCTTTGAATCAAGTTTACCAAGGGTTTCGTCTTCTTTGTAACTCGGACCAGGAGAGTTGTTCACGTTAATTCCTTCAAAGAAGATCGGTGAGCGTGATAGTGAAGTTTTTAAGTCTATTTTACCAAGTGTTTCAACTTGGTTCAAACTCGGACTTGAGAGTTGATCATGTTATGTTCTTGAGGAGATTAATGAGCGTGTTAGTGAAATCTTTGAGTCGGTTTAACAAGTGTTTCGACATGGTTCTAACCAAGACTAGAGAGTTGATCATGTTAAGTTCTTCAAAAGAGATCAGTGAATGTGATAGTGAACTCTTTCAGTCCAGTTTACCAAGTGTTTCATCGTCGTTCTAAATCGGAAAAGATAGTTGACCACGTTAAATCCTACATAGAGAGCGCAAAATGTGATAGTGAACCATTTGAGTCGGGTTTACCAAGTGTTACATCTTCATTTTAAATCGAACGGGAGATTTGATTACGTTAGTTTCTTTAAGGGAGTTCGATGAATGTGATAGAGAACATTTTGAGTCCGGTTTACCATTTGTTTCGTCTTCGTTCTAACTTAAACAAGGGATTTGATCACGTTAAGTTTTTCAAAGGAGATAGGTAATAGTGATAGTGAACTCTTTGAATAAAGTTTACCAAGTGTTTCTTCTTCTTTGTAACTCGGACCGGAGAGTTGATCACGTTAATTCCTTCAAAGAAGATCGGTGAACGTGATAGTGAAATTTTTAAGTCTATTTTACCAAGTGTTTCAACTTGGTTAAAACTCGGACTTGAAAGTTGATCATGTTATGTTCTTCAAGGGAGATTAATGAACGTGTTAGTGAAATCTTTGAGTCCGATTTAACAAGTGTTTCGACTTGGTTCTAACAAAGACTAGAGAGTTGATCATGTTAAGTTCTTCAAAAGAGATCAGTGAATGTGATAGTGATTTCTTTGAGTCCAGTTTACCAAGTGTTTCATCGTCGTTCTAACTCGGAAAAGATAGTTGACCACGTTAAATCCTACATAGATAGCGCAAAATGTGAAAGTGAACCATTTGAGTCGGGTTTACCAAGTGTTACATCTTCATTTTAAATCGAACGGGAGATTTGATCACGTTGGTTTCTTTAAGGGAGTTCGATGAATGTGATAGAGAACATTTTGAGTCCGGTTTACCATGTGTTTCGTCTTCGATCTAACTTAAACAAGGGATTTGATCACGTTAAGTTTTTCAAAGGAGATAGGTAATAGTGATAGTGAACTCTTTGAATAAAGTTTACCAAGTGTTTCGTCTTCTTTGTAACTTTCGGACGGGAGAGTTGATCACGTTAATTCCTTCAAAAGATCGGTGAGCGTGATAGTGAAATTTTTAAGTCTATTTTACCAATTTTTTCAACTTGGTTCTAACTCGGACTAGAGAGTTGATCATGTTTTGTTCTTCAAAAGATGTCAGATAACGTATTTGTGAAATCTTTATTCTAACTAAGGCTAGAGAGTTGATCACGTTAATTTCTTTAATGGAGATCGGTGAATGTGATAGCGAACAATTTGAGTCTGTTTTACCAAGTGTTTCGTCTTCGTTCTAACTCAGACCAGAGAGTTGAACACATTAAGTCATTCAAATAAGATTGGTGAACGTGATAGTGAAGTATTTGAGTCTGGTTTACCAACTTTTTCGACTTGGTTATAACTTAAACAAGAGAGTTGATCACGTTAAGTTTTTAAAAGGAGATAGGTAATAGTGGTAGTGAACTCTTTGAATCAAGTTTACCAAGGGTTTTCGTCTTCTTTGTAACTCGGACCGAAGAGTTGATCACGTTAATTCCTTCAAAGAAGATCGGTGAGCGTGATAGTGAAATTTTTAAGTCTATTTTACCAAGTGTTTCAACTTGGTTCAAACTCGGACTTGAGAGTTGATCATGTTATGTTCTTTGAGGAGATTAATGAACATTAGGTGAAATCTTTGAGTCGGTTTAACAAGTGTTTCGACTTGGTTCTAACAAAGACTAGAGTGTTGATCATTTTAAGTTCTTCAAAAGAGATCGGGAATGTGATAGTGATTTCTTTGAGTCCGGTTTACCAAGTGTTTCATCGTCGTTCTAACTCTCGGAAATGATAGTTGACCACGTTAAATCCTACATAGATAGCGCAAAATGTGAAAGTGAACTATTTGAGTCGGGTTTACCAAGTGTTATATCTTCATTTTAAATAGAGCGGGAGATTTGATCACGTTGGTTTATTTAAGGGAGTTCGATGAATGTGATAGAGAACATTTTGAGTCAGGTTTACCATGTGTTTCTTCTTCGTTCTAACTTAAACAAGGGATTTGATCACGTTTAGTTTTTCAAAAGAGATAGGTAATAGTGATAGTGAACTCTTTGATAAAAGTTTACCAAGTGTTTCGTCTTCTTTGTAACTTTCGGACCGGAGAGTTGATCACGTTAATTCCTTCAAAAGATCGATGAGCGTGATAGTGAAATTTTTAAGTCTTTTTACCAATTTTTTCAACTTGGTTCTAACTCGGGCTAGAGAGTTGATCATGTTTTGTTCTTCAAAAGAGGTCGGATAACGTATTTGTGAAATCTTTATTCTAACTAAGGCTAGAGAGTTGATCACGTTAATTTCTTTAATGGAGATCGGTGAATGTGATAGTGAACAATTTGAGTCTGTTTTACCAAGTGTTTCGTCTTCGTTCTAACTCGGACTGAGAGAGTTGAACACATTAAGTCATTCAAATAAGATATGTGAGCGTGATAGTGAAGTATTTGAGTGCAGTTTACCAAGTTTTTCGATTTGGGTTATAACTTAAACAAGAGAGTTGATCACGTTAAGTTTTTAAAAGGAGATAGATAATAGTGGTAGTGAACTCTTTGAATCAAGTTTACCAAGGGTTTCGTCTTCTTTGTAACTCGGACGGAGAGTTGTTCACGTTAATTCCTTCAAAGAAGATCGGTGAGCGTGATAGTGAAGTTTTTAAGTCTATTTTACCAAGTGTTTCAACTTGGTTCAAACTCGGACTTGAGAGTTGATCATGTTATGTTCTTGAGGAGATTAATGAGCGTGTTAGTGAAATCTTTGAGTCCGGTTTAACAAGTGTTTCGACATGGTTCTAACCAAGACTAGAGAGTTGATCATGTTAAGTTCTTCAAAAGAGATCGGTGAATGTGATAGTGAACTCTTTTGATCCGATTTACCAAGTGTTTCATCGTCGTTCTAAATCGGAAAAGATAGTTGACCACGTTAAATCCTACATAGAGAGCGCAAAATGTGATAGTGAACCATTTGAGTCGGGTTTACCAAGTGTTACATCTTCATTTTAAATCGAGCGGGAGATTTGATTACGTTAGTTTCTTTAAGGGAGTTCGATGAATGTGATAGAGAACATTTTGAGTCGGTTTACCATTTGTTTCGTCTTCGTTCTAACTTAAACAAGGGATTTGATCACGTTAAGTTTTTCAAAGGAGATAGGTAATAGTGATAGTGAACTCTTTGAATAAAGTTTACCAAGTGTTTCTTCTTCTTTGTAACTCGGATCGGAGAGTTGATCACGTTAATTCCTTCAAAGAAGATCGGTGAGCGTGATAGTGAAATTTTTAAGTCTATTTTACCAAGTGTTTCAACTTGGTTAAAACTCGGACTTGAGAGTTGATCATGTTATGTTCTTGAGGAGATTAATGAGCGTGTTAGTGAAATCTTTGAGTCCGATTTAACAAGTGTTTCGACTTGGTTCTAACAAAGACTAGAGAGTTGATCATGTTAAGTTCTTCAAAAGAGATCAGTGAATGTGATAGTGATTTCTTTGAGTCCAGTTTACCAAGTGTTTCATCGTCGTTCTAACTCGGAAAAGATAGTTGACCACGTTAAATCCTACATAGATAGCGCAAAATGTGAAAGTGAACCATTTGAGTCGGGTTTACCAAGTGTTACATCTTCATTTTAAATCGAACGGGAGATTTGATCACGTTGGTTTCTTTAAGGGAGTTCGATGAATGTGATAGAGAACATTTTGAGTCCGGTTTACCATGTGTTTCGTCTTGATCTAACTTAAACAAGGGATTTGATCACGTTAAGTTTTTCAAAGGAGATAGGTAATAGTGATAGTGAACTCTTTGAATAAAGTTTACCAAGTGTTTCGTCTTCTTTGTAACTCGGACCGGAGAGTTGATCACGTTAATTCCTTCAAAAAGATCGGTGAACGTGATAGTGAAATTTTTAAGTCTATTTTACCAATTTTTTCAACTTGGTTCTAACTCGGACTAGAGAGTTGATCATGTTTTGTTCTTCAAAAGATGTCAGATAACGTATTTGTGAAATCTTTATTCTAACTAAGGCTAGAGAGTTGATCACGTTAATTTCTTTAATGGAGATCGGTGAATGTGATAGTGAACAATTTGAGTCTGTTTTTTGCAAGTGTTTCGTCTTCGTTCTAACTCGGACAGAGAGTTGAACACATTAAGTCATTCAAATAAGATTGGTGAAGCGTGATAGTGAAGTATTTGAGTGCGGTTTACCAACTTTTTCGACTTGGTTATAACTTAAACAAGAGAGTTGATCACGTTAAGTTTTTAAAAGGAGATAGGTAATAGTGGTAGTGAACTCTTTGAATCAAGTTTACCAAGGGTTTCGTCTTCTTTGTAACTCGGACCGAAGAGTTGATCACGTTAATTCCTTCAAAGAAGATCGGTGAACGTGATAGTGAAATTTTTAAGTCTATTTTACCAAGTGTTTCAACTTGGTTCAAACTCGGACTTGAGAGTTGATCATGTTATGTTCTTGAGGAGATTAATGAACATTAGGTGAAATCTTTGAGTCGGTTTTAACAAGTGTTTCGACTTGGTTCTAACAAAGACTAGAGTGTTGATCATTTTAAGTTCTTCAAAAGAGATCGGGAATGTGATAGTGATTTCTTTGAGTCCGATTTACCAAGTGTTTCATCGTCGTTCTAACTCGGAAATGATAGTTGACCACGTTAAATCCTACATAGATAGCGCAAAATGTGAAAGTGAACTATTTGAGTCGGGTTTACCAAGTGTTATATCTTCATTTTAAATAGAGCGGGAGATTTGATCACGTTGGTTTATTTAAGGAGTTCGATGAATGTGATAGAGAACATTTTGAGTCCGGTTTACCATGTGTTTCTTCTTCGTTCTAACTTAAACAAGGGATTTGATCACGTTTAGTTTTTCAAAAGAGATAGGTAATAGTGATAGTGAACTCTTTGATAAAAGTTTACCAAGTGTTTCGTCTTCTTTGTAACTTTCGGATAGGAGAGTTGATCACGTTAATTCCTTCAAAAGATCGATGAGCGTGATAGTGAAATTTTTAAGTCTTTTTACCAATTTTTTCAACTTGGTTCTAACTCGGGCTAGAGAGTTGATCATGTTTTGTTCTTCAAAAGAGGTCAGATAACGTATTTGTGAAATCTTTATTCTAACTAAGGCTAGAGAGTTGATCACGTTAATTTCTTTAATGGAGATCGGTGAATGTGATAGTGAACAATTTGAGTCTGTTTTACCAAGTGTTTCGTCTTCGTTCTAACTCAGACCAGAGAGTTGAACACATTAAGTCATTCAAATAAGATATGTGAACGTGATAGTGAAGTATTTGAGTCTGGTTTACCAAGTTTTTCGACTGGGTTATAACTTAAACAAGAGAGTTGATCACGTTAAGTTTTTAAAAGGAGATAGATAATAGTGGTAGTGAACTCTTTGAATCAAGTTTACCAAGGGTTTCGTCTTCTTTGTAACTCGGACCGGAGAGTTGTTCACGTTAATTCCTTCAAAGAAGATCGGTGAACGTGATAGTGAAGTTTTTAAGTCTATTTTACCAAGTGTTTCAACTTGGTTCAAACTCGGACTTGAGAGTTGATCATGTTATGTTCTTGAGGAGATTAATGAGCGTGTTAGTGAAATCTTTGAGTCCGGTTTAACAAGTGTTTCGACATGGTTCTAACCAAGACTAGAGAGTTGATCATGTTAAGTTCTTCAAAAGAGATCAGTGAATGTGATAGTGAACTCTTTCGATCCGATTTACCAAGTGTTTCATAAATCGTTCTAAATCGGAAAAGATAGTTGACCACGTTAAATCCTACATAGAGAGCGCAAAATGTGATAGTGAACCATTTGAGTCGGGTTTACCAAGTGTTACATCTTCATTTTAAATCGAGCGGGAGATTTGATTACGTTAGTTTCTTTAAGGGAGTTCGATGAATGTGATAGAGAACATTTTGAGTCGGTTTACCATTTGTTTCGTCTTCGTTCTAACTTAAACAAGGGATTTGATCACGTTAAGTTTTTCAAAGGAGATAGGTAATAGTGATAGTGAACTCTTTGAATAAAGTTTACCAAGTGTTTCTTCTTCTTTGTAACTCGGATACCGAGAGTTGATCACGTTAATTCCTTCAAAGAAGATCGGTGAGCGTGATAGTGAAATTTTTAAGTCTATTTTACCAAGTGTTTCAACTTGGTTAAAACTCGGACTTGAGAGTTGATCATGTTATGTTCTTCAAGGGAGATTAATGAACGTGTTAGTGAAATCTTTGAGTCCGATTTAACAAGTGTTTCGACTTGGTTCTAACAAAGACTAGAGAGTTTGATCATGTTAAGTTCTTCAAAAGAGATCAGTGAATGTGATAGTGATTTCTTTGAGTCCAGTTTACCAAGTGTTTCATCGTCGTTCTAACTCGGAAAAGATAGTTGACCACGTTAAATCCTACATAGATAGCGCAAAATGTGAAAGTGAACCATTTGAGTCGGGTTTACCAAGTGTTACATCTTCATTTTAAATCGAACGGGAGATTTGATCACGTTAGTTTCTTTTAAGGAGTTCGATGAATGTGATAGAGAACATTTTGAGTCCGGTTTACCATGTGTTTCGTCTTCGTTCTAACTTAAACAAGGGATTTGATCACGTTAAGTTTTTCAAAGGAGATAGGTAATAGTGATAGTGAACTCTTTGAATAAAGTTTACCAAGTGTTTCGTCTTCTTTGTAACTCGGACCGGAGAGTTGATCACGTTAATTCCTTCAAAAGATCGGTGAGCGTGATAGTGAAATTTTTAAGTCTATTTTACCAATTTTTTCAACTTGGTTCTAACTCGGACTAGAGAGTTGATCATGTTTTGTTCTTCAAAAGAGGTCAGATAACGTATTTGTGAAATCTTTATTCTAACTAAGGCTAGAGAGTTGATCACGTTAATTTCTTTAATGGAGATCGGTGAATGTGATAGTGAACAATTTGAGTCTGTTTTACCAAGTGTTTCGTGTTCGTTCTAACTCGGACGGAGAGTTGAACACATTAAGTCATTCAAATAAGATTGGTGAAGCGTGATAGTGAAGTATTTGAGTGCAGTTTACCAAGTTTTTCGACTTGGCTATAACTTAAACAAGAGAGTTGATCACGTTAAGTTTTTAAAAGGAGATAGGTAATAGTGGTAGTGAACTCTTTGAATCAAGTTTACCAAGGGTTTCGTCTTCTTTGTAACTCGGACCGAAGAGTTGATCACGTTAATTCCTTCAAAGAAGATCGGTGAAGCGTGATAGTGAAATTTTTAAGTCTATTTTACCAAGTGTTTCAACTTGGTTCAAACTCGGACTTGAGAGTTGATCATGTTATGTTCTTCAAGGAGATTAATGAACATTAGGTGAAATCTTTGAGTCGGTTTAACAAGTGTTTCGACTTGGTTCTAACAAAGACTAGAGTGTTGATCATTTTAAGTTCTTCAAAAGAGATCAGGGAATGTGATAGTGATTTCTTTGAGTCCAGTTTACCAAGTGTTTCATCGTCGTTCTAACTCGGAAATGATAGTTGACCACGTTAAATCCTACATAGATAGCGCAAAATGTGAAAGTGAACTATTTGAGTCGGGTTTACCAAGTGTTATATCTTCATTTTAAATAGAGCGGAGATTTGATCACGTTGGTTTATTTAAGGAGTTCGATGAATGTGATAGAGAACATTTTGAGTCCGGTTTACCATGTGTTTCTTCTTCGTTCTAACTTAAACAAGGGATTTGATCACGTTTAGTTTTTCAAAAGAGATAGGTAATAGTGATAGTGAACTCATTGAATAAAGTTTACAAAGTGTTTCGTCTTCTTTGTAACTCGGACCGGAGAGTTGATCACGTTAATTCCTTCAAAAGATCGATGAAGCGTGATAGTGAAATTTTTAAGTCTATTTTACCAATTTTTTCAACTTGGTTCTAACTCGGGCTAGAGAGTTGATCATGTTTTGTTCTTCAAAAGAGGTCAGATAACGTATTTGTGAAATCTTTATTCTAACTAAGGCTAGAGAGTTGATCACGTTAATTTCTTTAATGGAGATCGGTGAATGTGATAGTGAACAATTTGAGTCTGTTTTACCAAGTGTTTCGTCTTCGTTCTAACTCAGACCAGAGAGTTGAACACATTAAGTCATTCAAATAAGATATGTGAACGTGATAGTGAAGTATTTGAGTCTGGTTTACCAAGTTTTTCGACTGGGTTATAACTTAAACAAGAGAGTTGATCACGTTAAGTTTTTAAAAGGAGATAGATAATAGTGGTAGTGAACTCTTTGAATCAAGTTTACCAAGGGTTTCGTCTTCTTTGTAACTCGGACCGGAGAGTTGTTCACGTTAATTCCTTCAAAGAAGATCGGTGAACGTGATAGTGAAGTTTTTAAGTCTATTTTACCAAGTGTTTCAACTTGGTTCAAACTCGGACTTGAGAGTTGATCATGTTATGTTCTTCAAGGGAGATTAATGAACGTGTTAGTGAAATCTTTGAGTCCGGTTTAACAAGTGTTTCGACATGGTTCTAACCAAGACTAGAGAGTTGATCATGTTAAGTTCTTCAAAAGAGATCAGTGAATGTGATAGTGATTTCTTTGAGTCCAGTTTACCAAGTGTTTCATCGTCGTTCTAACTCGGAAAAGATAGTTGACCACGTTAAATCCTACATAGATAGCGCAAAATGTGAAAGTGAACCATTTGAGTCGGGTTTACCAAGTGTTACATCTTCATTTTAAATCGAACGGGAGATTTGATCACGTTGGTTTCTTTAAGGGAGTTCGATGAATGTGATAGAGAACATTTTGAGTCCGGTTTACCATGTGTTTCGTCTTCGTTCTAACTTAAACAAGGGATTTGATCACGTTAAGTTTTTCAAAGGAGATAGGTAATAGTGATAGTGAACTCTTTGAATAAAGTTTACCAAGTGTTTCGTCTTCTTTGTAACTCGGACAGGAGAGTTGATCACGTTAATTCCTTCAAAAGATCGGTGAGCGTGATAGTGAAATTTTTAAGTCTATTTTACCAATTTTTTCAACTTGGTTCTAACTCGGACTAGAGAGTTGATCATGTTTTGTTCTTCAAAAGAGGTCAGATAACGTATTTGTGAAATCTTTATTCTAACTAAGGCTAGAGAGTTGATCACGTTAATTTCTTTAATGGAGATCGGTGAATGTGATAGTGAACAATTTGAGTCTGTTTTACCAAGTGTTTCGTGTTCGTTCTAACTCAGACCAGAGAGTTGAACACATTAAGTCATTCAAATAAGATTGGTGAACGTGATAGTGAAGTATTTGAGTCTGGTTTACCAAGTTTTTCGACTTGGCTATAACTTAAACAAGAGAGTTGATCACGTTAAGTTTTTAAAAGGAGATAGGTAATAGTGGTAGTGAACTCTTTGAATCAAGTTTACAAGGGTTTCGTCTTCTTTGTAACTCGGACCGAAGAGTTGATCACGTTAATTCCTTCAAAGAAGATCGGTGAACGTGATAGTGAAATTTTTAAGTCTATTTTACCAAGTGTTTCAACTTGGTTCAAACTCGGACTTGAGAGTTGATCATGTTATGTTCTTCAAGGGAGATTAATGAACATTAGGTGAAATCTTTGAGTCCGGTTTAACAAGTGTTTCGACTTGGTTCTAACAAAGACTAGAGTGTTGATCATTTTAAGTTCTTCAAAAGAGATCAGGGAATGTGATAGTGATTTCTTTGAGTCGGATTTACCAAGTGTTTCATCGTCGTTCTAACTCGGAAATGATAGTTGACCACGTTAAATCCTACATAGATAGCGCAAAATGTGAAAGTGAACTATTTGAGTCGGGTTTACCAAGTGTTATATCTTCATTTTAAATAGAACGGGAGATTTGATCACGTTGGTTTATTTAAGGGAGTTCGATGAATGTGATAGAGAACATTTTGAGTCCGGTTTACCATGTGTTTCTTCTTCGTTCTAACTTAAACAAGGGATTTGATCACGTTTAGTTTTTCAAAAGAGATAGGTAATAGTGATAGTGAACTCATTGAATAAAGTTTACAAAGTGTTTCGTCTTCTTTGTAACTCGGACCGGAGAGTTGATCACGTTAATTCCTTCAAAAAGATCGATGAACGTGATAGTGAAATTTTTAAGTCTATTTTACCAATTTTTTCAACTTGGTTCTAACTCGGGCTAGAGAGTTGATCATGTTTTGTTCTTCAAAAGAGGTCAGATAACGTATTTGTGAAATCTTTATTCTAACTAAGGCTAGAGAGTTGATCACGTTAATTTCTTTAATGGAGATCGGTGAATGTGATAGTGAACAATTTGAGTCTGTTTTACCAAGTGTTTCGTCTTCGTTCTAACTCAGACCAGAGAGTTGAACACATTAAGTCATTCAAATAAGATATGTGAACGTGATAGTGAAGTATTTGAGTCTGGTTTACCAAGTTTTTCGACTGGGTTATAACTTAAACAAGAGAGTTGATCACGTTAAGTTTTTAAAAGGAGATAGATAATAGTGGTAGTGAACTCTTTGAATCAAGTTTACCAAGGGTTTCGTCTTCTTTGTAACTTTCGGACCAGGAGAGTTGTTCACGTTAATTCCTTCAAAGAAGATCGGTGAACGTGATAGTGAAGTTTTTAAGTCTATTTTACCAAGTGTTTCAACTTGGTTCAAACTCGGACTTGAGAGTTGATCATGTTATGTTCTTCAAGGAGATTAATGAGCGTGTTAGTGAAATCTTTGAGTCCGGTTTAACAAGTGTTTCGACATGGTTCTAACCAAGACTAGAGAGTTGATCATGTTAAGTTCTTCAAAAGAGATCGGTGAATGTGATAGTGAACTCTTTCGATCCGATTTACCAAGTGTTTCATAAATCGTTCTAAATCGGAAAAGATAGTTGACCACGTTAAATCCTACATAGAGAGCGCAAAATGTGATAGTGAACCATTTGAGTCGGGTTTACCAAGTGTTACATCTTCATTTTAAATCGAACGGGAGATTTGATCACGTTAGTTTCTTTAAGGGAGTTCGATGAATGTGATAGAGAACATTTTGAGTCAGGTTTACCATTTGTTTCGTCTTCGTTCTAACTTAAACAAGGGATTTGATCACGTTAAATTTTTCAAAGGAGATAGGTAATAGTGATAGTGAACTCTTTGAATAAAGTTTACCAAGTGTTTCTTCTTCTTTGTAACTCGGACCGGAGAGTTGATCACGTTAATTCCTTCAAAGAAGATCGGTGAACGTGATAGTGAAATTTTTAAGTCTATTTTACCAAGTGTTTCAACTTGGTTCAAACTCGGACTTGAGAGTTGATCATGTTATGTTCTTGAGGAGATTAATGAGCGTGTTAGTGAAATCTTTGAGTCCGGTTTAACAAGTGTTTCGACATGGTTCTAACAAAGACTAGAGAGTTGATCATGTTAAGTTCTTCAAAAGAGATCAGTGAATGTGATAGTTATTTCTTTGTGTCCAGTTTACCAAGTGTTTCATCGTCGTTCTAACTCGGAAAAGATAGTTGACCACGTTAAATCCTACATAGATAGCGCAAAATGTGAAAGTGAACCATTTGAGTCGGGTTTACCAAGTGTTACATCTTCATTTTAAATCGAACGGGAGATTTGATCACGTTAGTTTCTTTAAGGGAGTTCGATGAATGTGATAGAGAACATTTTGAGTCCGGTTTACCTGTGTTTCGTCTTCGTTCTAACTTAAACAAGGGATTTGATCACGTTAAGTTTTTCAAAGGAGATAGGTAATAGTGATAGTGAACTCTTTGAATAAAGTTTACCAAGTGTTTCTTCTTCTTTGTAACTTTCGGACAGAGAGTTGATCACGTTAATTCCTTCAAAAAGATCGGTGAACGTGATAGTGAAATTTTTAAGTCTATTTTACCAATTTTTTCAACTTGGTTCTAACTCGGACTAGAGAGTTGATCATGTTTTGTTCTTCAAAAGAGGTCAGATAACGTATTTGTGAAATCTTTATTCTAACTAAGGCTAGAGAGTTGATCACGTTAATTTCTTTAATGGAGATCGGTGAATGTGATAGTGAACAATTTGAGTCTGTTTTACCAAGTGTTTCGTCTTCGTTCTAACTCAGACCAGAGAGTTGAACACATTAAGTCATTCAAATAAGATTGGTGAGCGTGATAGTGAAGTATTTGAGTCCAGTTTACCAAGTTTTTCGACTTGGCTATAACTTAAACAAGAGAGTTGATCACGTTAAGTTTTTAAAAGGAGATAGGTAATAGTGGTAGTGAACTCTTTGAATCAAGTTTACCAAGGGTTTCGTCTTCTTTGTAACTCGGACCGAAGAGTTGATCACGTTAATTCCTTCAAAGAAGATCGGTGAGCGTGATAGTGAAATTTTTAAGTCTATTTTACCAAGTGTTTCAACTTGGTTCAAACTCGGACTTGAGAGTTGATCATGTTATGTTCTTGAGGGAGATTAATGAGCGTGTTAGTGAAATCTTTGAGTCCGGTTTAACAAGTGTTTCGACATGGTTCTAACAAAGACTAGAGAGTTGATAATGTTAAGTTCTTCAAAAGAGATCAGTGAATGTGATAGTGAACTCTTTGAGTCCAGTTTACCAAGTGTTTCATCGTCGTTCTAAATCGGAAAACATAGTTGACCACGTTAAGTCCTACATAGAGAGTACAAAATGTGATAGTGAACCATTTGAGTCGGGTTTACCAAGTGTTACATCTTCATTTTAAATCGAACGGGAGATTTGATTACGTTAGTTTCTTTAAGGGAGTTCGATGAATGTGATAGAGAACATTTTGAGTCCGGTTTACCATGTGTTTCTTCTTCGTTCTAACTTAAACAAGGGATTTGATCACGTTTAGTTTTTCAAAGGAGATAGGTAATAGTGATAGTGAACTCTTTGAATAAAGTTTACCAAGTGTTTCGTCTTCTTTGTAACTCGGACCGGAGAGTTGATCACGTTAATTCCTTCAAAAAGATCGGTGAACGTGATAGTGAAGTTTTTAAGTCTATTTTACCAATTTTTTCAACTTGGTTCTAACTCGGACTAGAGAGTTGATCATGTTTTGTTCTTCAAAAGAGGTCAGATAACGTATTTGTGAAATCTTTATTCTAACTAAGGCTAGAGAGTTGATCACGTTAATTTCTTTAATGGAGATCGTTGAATGTGATAGTGAACAATTTGAGTCTGTTTTACCAAGTGTTTCGTCTTCGTTCTAACTCGCACTGAGAGTTGAACACATTAAGTCATTCAAATAAGATTGGTGAATGTGATAGTGAAGTATTTGAGTCTGGTTTACCAAGTTTTTCGACTTGGTTATAACTTAAACAAGAGAGTTGATCACGTTAAGTTTTTAAAAGGAGATAGGTAATAGTGATAGTGAACTCTTTGAATCAAGTTTACCAAGGGTTTCGTCTTCTTTGTAACTCGGACCGAAGAGTTGATCACGTTAATTCCTTCAAAGAAGATCGGTGAACGTGATAGTGAAATTTTTAAGTCTATTTTACCAAGTGTTTCAACTTGGTTCAAACTCGAACTTGAGAGTTGATCATGTTATGTTCTTGAGGGAGATTAATGAACGTGTTAGTGAAATCTTTGAGTCCGGTTTAATAAGTGTTTCGGACATGGTTCTAACAAAGACTAGAGAGTTGATCATGTTAAGTTCTTCAAAAGAGATCAGTGAATGTGATAGTGAACTCTTTGAGTCCAGTTTACCAAGTGTTTCATCGTCGTTCTAAATCGGAAAAGATAGTTGACCACGTTAAGTCCTACATAGAGAGCGCAAAATGTGATAGTGAACCATTTGAGTCGGGTTTACCAAGTGTTACATCTTCATTTTAAATCGAACGGGAGATTTGATTACGTTAGTTTCTTTAAGGGAGTTCGATGAATGTGATAGAGAACATTTTGAGTCCGGTTTACCATGTGTTTCGTCTTCGTTCTAACTTAAACAAGGGATTTGATCACGTTAAGTTTTTCAAAGGAGATAGGTAATAGTGATAGTGAAGTCTTTGAATAAAGTTTACCAAGTGTTTCGTCTTCTTTCTAACTCGGACAGGAGAGTTGATCACGTTAATTCCTTCAAAAAGATCGGTGAACGTGATAGTGAAATTTTTAAGTCTATTTTACCAATTTTTTCAACTTGGTTCTAACTCGGACTAGAGAGTTGATCATGTTTTGTTCTTCAAAAGATGTCAGATAACGTGATTTGTGAAATCTTTATTCTAACTAAGGCTAGAGAGTTGATCACGTTAATTTCTTTAATGGAGATCGGTGAATGTGATAGTGAACAATTTGAGTCTGTTTTACCAGTGTTTCGCGTCTTCGTTCTAACTCGGACGGAGAGTTGAACACATTAAGTCATTCAAATAAGATTGGTGAACGTGATAGTGAAGTATTTGAGTCTGGTTTACCAACTTTTTCGACTTGGTTATAACTTAAACAAGAGAGTTGATCACGTTAAGTTTTTAAAAGGAGATAGGTAATAGTGGTAGTGAACTCTTTGAATCAAGTTTACCAAGGGTTTCGTCTTCTTTGTAACTCGGACCGAAGAGTTGATCACGTTAATTCCTTCAAAGAAGATCGGTGAACGTGATAGTGAAATTTTTAAGTCTATTTTACCAAGTGTTTCAACTTGGTTCAAACTCGGACTTGAGAGTTGATCATGTTATGTTCTTCAAGGGAGATTAATGAACATGTTAGTGAAATCTTTGAGTCCGGTTTAACAAGTGTTTCGACTTGGTTCTAACAAAGACTAGAGTGTTGATCATTTTAAGTTCTTCAAAAGAGATCAGGGAATGTGATAGTGATTTCTTTGAGTCCAGTTTACCAAGTGTTTCATCGTCGTTCTAACTCGGAAATGATAGTTGACCACGTTAAATCCTACATAGATAGCGCAAAATGTGAAAGTGAACTATTTGAGTCGGGTTTACCAAGTGTTATATCTTCATTTTAAATAGAACGGGAGATTTGATCACGTTGGTTTATTTAAGGGAGTTCGATGAATGTGATAGAGAACATTTTGAGTCCGGTTTACCATGTGTTTCTTCTTCGTTCTAACTTAAACAAGGGATTTGATCACGTTTAGTTTTTCAAAAGAGATAGGTAATAGTGATAGTGAACTCTTTGATAAAAGTTTACCAAGTGTTTCGTCTTCTTTGTAACTCGGATAGGAGAGTTGATCACGTTAATTCCTTCAAAAAGATTGATGAACGTGATAGTGAAATTTTTAAGTCTATTTTACCAATTTTTTCAACTTGGTTCTAACTCGGGCTAGAGAGTTGATCATGTTTTGTTCTTCAAAAGAGGTCAGATAACGTATTTGTGAAATCTTTATTCTAACTAAGGCTAGAGAGTTGATCACGTTAATTTCTTTAATGGAGATCGGTGAATGTGATAGTGAACAATTTGAGTCTGTTTTACCAAGTGTTTCGTCTTCGTTCTAACTCGCACTGCGGAGAGTTGAACACATTAAGTCATTCAAATAAGATATGTGAGCGTGATAGTGAAGTATTTGAGTCTAGTTTACCAAGTTTTTCGACTGGGTTATAACTTAAACAAGAGAGTTGATCACGTTAAGTTTTTAAAAGGAGATAGGTAATAGTGGTAGTGAACTCTTTGAATCAAGTTTACCAAGGGTTTCGTCTTCTTTGTAACTCGGACCGGAGAGTTGATCACGTTAATTCCTTCAAAGAAGATCGGTGAACGTGATAGTGAAGTTTTTAAGTCTATTTTACCAAGTGTTTCAACTTGGTTCAAACTCGGACTTGAGAGTTGATCATGTTATGTTCTTCAAGGAGATTAATGAGCGTGTTAGTGAAATCTTTGAGTCGGTTTAACAAGTGTTTCGACATGGTTCTAACCAAGACTAGAGAGTTGATCATGTTAAGTTCTTCAAAAGAGATCAGTGAATGTGATAGTGAACTCTTTCAGTCCAGTTTACCAAGTGTTTCATCGTCGTTCTAAATCGGAAAAGATAGTTGACCACGTTAAATCCTACATAGAGTGAGCGCAAAATGTGATAGTGAACCATTTGAGTCGGGTTTACCAAGTGTTACATCTTCATTTTAAATCGAACGGGAGATTTGATTACGTTAGTTTCTTTAAGGGAGTTCGATGAATGTGATAGAGAACATTTTGAGTCCGGTTTACCATTTGTTTCGTCTTCGTTCTAACTTAAATAAGGGATTTGATCACGTTAAGTTTTTCAAAGGAGATAGGTAATAGTGATAGTGAACTCTTTGAATAAAGTTTACCAAGTGTTTCTTCTTCTTTGTAACTTTCGGACCGGAGAGTTGATCACGTTAATTCCTTCAAAGAAGATCGGTGAGCGTGATAGTGAAATTTTTAAGTCTATTTTACCAAGTGTTTCAACTTGGTTAAAACTCGGACTTGAGAGTTGATCATGTTATGTTCTTCAAGGGAGATTAATGAACGTGTTAGTGAAATCTTTGAGTCCGATTTAACAAGTGTTTCGACTTGGTTCTAACAAAGACTAGAGAGTTGATCATGTTAAGTTCTTCAAAAGAGATCAGTGAATGTGATAGTGATTTCTTTGAGTCCAGTTTACCAAGTGTTTCATCGTCGTTCTAACTCGGAAAAGATAGTTGACCACGTTAAATCCTACATAGATAGCGCAAAATGTGAAAGTGAACCATTTGAGTCGGGTTTACCAAGTGTTACATCTTCATTTTAAATCGAACGGGAGATTTGATTACGTTAGTTTCTTTAAGGGAGTTCGATGAATGTGATAGAGAACATTTTGAGTCCGGTTTACCATGTGTTTCGTCTTCGTTCTAACTTAAACAAGGGATTTGATCACGTTAAGTTTTTCAAAGGAGATAGGTAATAGTGATAGTGAAGTCTTTGAATAAAGTTTACCAAGTGTTTCGTCTTCTTTCTAACTCGGACAGGAGAGTTGATCACGTTAATTCCTTCAAAAAGATCGGTGAACGTGATAGTGAAATTTTTAAGTCTATTTTACCAATTTTTTCAACTTGGTTCTAACTCGGACTAGAGAGTTGATCATGTTTTGTTCTTCAAAAGATGTCAGATAACGTATTTGTGAAATCTTTATTCTAACTAAGGCTAGAGAGTTGATCACGTTAATTTCTTTAATGGAGATCGGTGAATGTGATAGTGAACAATTTGAGTCTGTTTTACCAAGTGTTTCGTCTTCGTTCTAACTCAGACCAGAGAGTTGAACACATTAAGTCATTCAAATAAGATTGGTGAACGTGATAGTGAAGTATTTGAGTCTGGTTTACCAACTTTTTCGACTTGGTTATAACTTAAACAAGAGAGTTGATCACGTTAAGTTTTTAAAAGGAGATAGGTAATAGTGGTAGTGAACTCTTTGAATCAAGTTTACCAAGGGTTTCGTCTTCTTTGTAACTCGGACCGAAGAGTTGATCACGTTAATTCCTTCAAAGAAGATCGGTGAACGTGATAGTGAAATTTTTAAGTCTATTTTACCAAGTGTTTCAACTTGGTTCAAACTCGGACTTGAGAGTTGATCATGTTATGTTCTTCAAGGGAGATTAATGAACATGTTAGTGAAATCTTTGAGTCCGGTTTAACAAGTGTTTCGACTTGGTTCTAACAAAGACTAGAGTGTTGATCATTTTAAGTTCTTCAAAAGAGATCAGGGAATGTGATAGTGATTTCTTTGAGTCCAGTTTACCAAGTGTTTCATCAACGTTCTAACTCGGAAATGATAGTTGACCACGTTAAATCCTACATAGATAGCGCAAAATGTGAAAGTGAACTATTTGAGTCGGGTTTACCAAGTGTTATATCTTCATTTTAAATAGAACGGGAGATTTGATCACGTTGGTTTATTTAAGGGAGTTCGATGAATGTGATAGAGAACATTTTGAGTCCGGTTTACCATGTGTTTCTTCTTCGTTCTAACTTAAACAAGGGATTTGATCACGTTTAGTTTTTCAAAAGAGATAGGTAATAGTGATAGTGAACTCTTTGATAAAAGTTTACCAAGTGTTTCGTCTTCTTTGTAACTCGGACCGGAGAGTTGATCACGTTAATTCCTTCAAAAAGATTGATGAACGTGATAGTGAAATTTTTAAGTCTATTTTACCAATTTTTTCAACTTGGTTCTAACTCGGGCTAGAGAGTTGATCATGTTTTGTTCTTCAAAAGAGGTCAGATAACGTATTTGTGAAATCTTTATTCTAACTAAGGCTAGAGAGTTGATCACGTTAATTTCTTTAATGGAGATCGGTGAATGTGATAGTGAACAATTTGAGTCTGTTTTACCAAGTGTTTCGTCTTCGTTCTAACTCAGACCAGAGAGTTGAACACATTAAGTCATTCAAATAAGATATGTGAACGTGATAGTGAAGTATTTGAGTCTGGTTTACCAAGTTTTTCGACTGGGTTATAACTTAAACAAGAGAGTTGATCACGTTAAGTTTTTAAAAGGAGATAGGTAATAGTGGTAGTGAACTCTTTGAATCAAGTTTACCAAGGGTTTCGTCTTCTTTGTAAACTCGGACCGGAGAGTTGATCACGTTAATTCCTTCAAAGAAGATCGGTGAACGTGATAGTGAAGTTTTTAAGTCTATTTTACCAAGTGTTTCAACTTGGTTCAAACTCGGACTTGAGAGTTGATCATGTTATGTTCTTCAAGGAGATTAATGAAGCGTGTTAGTGAAATCTTTGAGTCGGTTTAACAAGTGTTTGACATGGTTCTAACCAAGACTAGAGAGTTGATCATGTTAAGTTCTTCAAAAGAGATCGGTGAATGTGATAGTGAACTCTTTGAGTCCGGTTTACCAAGTGTTTCATAAATGCGTTCTAAATCGGAAAAGATAGTTGACCACGTTAAATCCTACATAGAGAGCGCAAAATGTGATAGTGAACCATTTGAGTCGGGTTTACCAAGTGTTACATCTTCATTTTAAATCGAACGGGAGATTTGATTACGTTAGTTTCTTTAAGGGAGTTCGATGAATGTGATAGAGAACATTTTGAGTCCGGTTTACCATTTGTTTCGTCTTCGTTCTAACTTAAATAAGGGATTTGATCACGTTAAGTTTTTCAAAGGAGATAGGTAATAGTGATAGTGAACTCTTTGAATAAAGTTTACCAAGTGTTTCTTCTTCTTTGTAACTCGGACCGGAGAGTTGATCACGTTAATTCCTTCAAAGAAGATCGGTGAACGTGATAGTGAAATTTTTAAGTCTATTTTACCAAGTGTTTCAACTTGGTTAAAACTCGGACTTGAGAGTTGATCATGTTATGTTCTTCAAGGGAGATTAATGAACGTGTTAGTGAAATCTTTGAGTCCGATTTAACAAGTGTTTCGACTTGGTTCTAACAAAGACTAGAGAGTTGATCATGTTAAGTTCTTCAAAAGAGATCAGTGAATGTGATAGTGATTTCTTTGAGTCCAGTTTACCAAGTGTTTCATCGTCGTTCTAACTCGGAAAAGATAGTTGACCACGTTAAATCCTACATAGATAGCGCAAAATGTGAAAGTGAACCATTTGAGTCGGGTTTACCAAGTGTTACATCTTCATTTTAAATCGAACGGGAGATTTGATCACGTTGGTTTCTTTAAGGGAGTTCGATGAATGTGATAGAGAACATTTTGAGTCCGGTTTACCATGTGTTTCGTCTTCGTTCTAACTTAAACAAGGGATTTGATCACGTTAAGTTTTTCAAAGGAGATAGGTAATAGTGATAGTGAACTCTTTGAATAAAGTTTACCAAGTGTTTCGTCTTCTTTGTAACTCGGACAGGAGAGTTGATCACGTTAATTCCTTCAAAAAGATCGGTGAACGTGATAGTGAAATTTTTAAGTCTATTTTACCAATTTTTTCAACTTGGTTCTAACTCGGACTAGAGAGTTGATCATGTTTTGTTCTTCAAAAGAGGTCAGATAACGTATTTGTGAAATCTTTATTCTAACTAAGGCTAGAGAGTTGATCACGTTAATTTCTTTAATGGAGATCGGTGAATGTGATAGTGAACAATTTGAGTCTGTTTTACCAAGTGTTTCGTCTTCGTTCTAACTCAGACCAGAGAGTTGAACACATTAAGTCATTCAAATAAGATTGGTGAACGTGATAGTGAAGTATTTGAGTCTGGTTTACCAAGTTTTTCGACTTGGCTATAACTTAAACAAGAGAGTTGATCACGTTAAGTTTTTAAAAGGAGATAGGTAATAGTGGTAGTGAACTCTTTGAATCAAGTTTACCAAGGGTTTCGTCTTCTTTGTAACTCGGACCGAAGAGTTGATCACGTTAATTCCTTCAAAGAAGATCGGTGAACGTGATAGTGAAATTTTTAAGTCTATTTTACCAAGTGTTTCAACTTGGTTCAAACTCGGACTTGAGAGTTGATCATGTTATGTTCTTCAAGGGAGATTAATGAACGTGTTAGTGAAATCTTTGAGTCCGGTTTAACAAGTGTTTCGACATGGTTCTAACAAAGACTAGAGAGTTGATCATGTTAAGTTCTTCAAAAGAGATCAGTGAATGTGATAGTGAACCATTTGAGTCGGGTTTACCAAGTGTTACATCTTCATTTTAAATCGAACGGGAGATTTGATTACGTTAGTTTCTTTAAGGGAGTTCGATGAATGTGATAGAGAACATTTTGAGTCCGGTTTACCATTTGTTTCGTCTTCGTTCTAACTTAAATAAGGGATTTGATCACGTTAAGTTTTTCAAAGGAGATAGGTAATAGTGATAGTGAACTCTTTGAATAAAGTTTACCAAGTGTTTCTTCTTCTTTGTAACTCGGATCGGAGAGTTGATCACGTTAATTCCTTCAAAGAAGATCGGGTGAGCGTGATAGTGAAATTTTTAAGTCTATTTTACCAAGTGTTTCAACTTGGTTAAAACTCGGACTTGAGAGTTGATCATGTTATGTTCTTGAGGAGATTAATGAACGTGTTAGTGAAATCTTTGAGTCCGATTTAACAAGTGTTTCGACTTGGTTCTAACAAAGACTAGAGAGTTGATCATGTTAAGTTCTTCAAAGAGATCGGTGAATGTGATAGTGATTTCTTTGAGTCCGATTTACCAAGTGTTTCATCGTCGTTCTAACTCGGAAAAGATAGTTGACCACGTTAAATCCTACATAGATAGCGCAAAATGTGAAAGTGAACCATTTGAGTCGGGTTTACCAAGTGTTACATCTTCATTTTAAATCGAGCGGGAGATTTGATCACGTTGGTTTCTTTAAGGGAGTTCGATGAATGTGATAGAGAACATTTTGAGTCCGGTTTACCATGTGTTTTCGTCTTCGTTCTAACTTAAACAAGGGATTTGATCACGTTAAGTTTTTCAAAGGAGATAGGTAATAGTGATAGTGAACTCTTTGAATAAAGTTTACCAAGTGTTTCGTCTTCTTTGTAACTCGACAGAGAGTTGATCACGTTAATTCCTTCAAAAAGATCGGTGAACGTGATAGTGAAATTTTTAAGTCTATTTTACCAATTTTTTCAACTTGGTTCTAACTCGGACTAGAGAGTTGATCATGTTTTGTTCTTCAAAAGAGGTCAGATAACGTATTTGTGAAATCTTTATTCTAACTAAGGCTAGAGAGTTGATCACGTTAATTTCTTTAATGGAGATCGGTGAATGTGATAGTGAACAATTTGAGTCCTGTTTTACAAGTGTTTCGTCTTCGTTCTAACTCGGACTGCAGAGAGTTGAACACATTAAGTCATTCAAATAAGATTGGTGAAGCGTGATAGTGAAGTATTTGAGTCCTGGTTTACCAAGTTTTTCGACTTGGCTATAACTTAAACAAGAGAGTTGATCACGTTAAGTTTTTAAAAGGAGATAGGTAATAGTGGTAGTGAACTCTTTGAATCAAGTTTACCAAGGGTTTCGTCTTCTTTGTAACTCGGACCGAAGAGTTGATCACGTTAATTCCTTCAAAGAAGATCGGTGAACGTGATAGTGAAATTTTTAAGTCTATTTTACCAAGTGTTTCAACTTGGTTCAAACTCGGACTTGAGAGTTGATCATGTTATGTTCTTCAAGGGAGATTAATGAACGTGTTAGTGAAATCTTTGAGTCCGGTTTAACAAGTGTTTCGACATGGTTCTAACAAAGACTAGAGAGTTGATCATGTTAAGTTCTTCAAAAGAGATCAGTGAATGTGATAGTGAACTCTTTGAGTCCAGTTTACCAAGTGTTTCATCGTCGTTCTAAATCGGAAAACATAGTTGACCACGTTAAGTCCTACATAGAGAGTACAAAATGTGATAGTGAACCATTTGAGTCGGGTTTACCAAGTGTTACATCTTCATTTTAAATCGAACGGGAGATTTGATTACGTTAGTTTCTTTAAGGGAGTTCGATGAATGTGATAGAGAACATTTTGAGTCCGGTTTACCATGTGTTTCGTCTTCGTTCTAACTTAAACAAGGGATTTGATCACGTTAAGTTTTTCAAAGGAGATAGGTAATAGTGATAGTGAACTCTTTGAATAAAGTTTACCAAGTGTTTCTTCTTCTTTGTAACTCGGACCGGAGAGTTGATCACGTTAATTCCTTCAAAGAAGATCGGTGAACGTGATAGTGAAATTTTTAAGTCTATTTTACCAAGTGTTTCAACTTGGTTCAAACTCGGACTTGAGAGTTGATCATGTTATGTTCTTCAAGGGAGATTAATGAACGTGTTAGTGAAATCTTTGAGTCCGATTTAACAAGTGTTTCGACTTGGTTCTAACAAAGACTAGAGAGTTGATCATGTTAAGTTCTTCAAAAGAGATCAGTGAATGTGATAGTGATTTCTTTGAGTCCAGTTTACCAAGTGTTTCATCGTCGTTCTAACTCGGAAAATATAGTTGACCGCGTTAAATCCTACATAGATAGCGCAAAATGTGAAAGTGAACTATTTGAGTCGGGTTTACCAAGTGTTATATCTTCATTTTAAATAGAGCGAGAGATTTGATCACGTTGGTTTTCTTTAAGGAGTTCAATGAATGTGATAGCGAACATTTTGAGTCCGGGTTTACCATGTGTTTCTTCTTCGTTCTAACTTAAACAAGGGATTTGATCACGTTTAGTTTTTCAAAGGAGATAGGTAATAGTGATAGTGAACTCATTGAATAAAGTTTACCAAGTGTTTCGTCTTCTTTGTAACTCGGACCGGAGAGTTGATCACGTTAATTCCTTCAAAAAGATCGGTGAACGTGATAGTGAAATTTTTAAGTCTATTTTACCAATTTTTTCAACTTGGTTCTAACTCGGACTAGAGAGTTGATCATGTTTTGTTCTTCAAAAGATGTCAGATAACGTATTTGTGAAATCTTTATTCTAACTAAGGCTAGAGAGTTGATCACGTTAATTTCTTTAATGGAGATCGGTGAATGTGATAGTGAACAATTTGAGTCTGTTTTACCAAGTGTTTCGTCTTCGTTTCTAACTCGGACTGCAGAGTTGAACACATTAAGTCATTCAAATAAGATTGGTGAACGTGATAGTGAAGTATTTGAGTCTGGTTTACCAACTTTTTCGACTTGGTTATAACTTAAACAAGAGAGTTGATCACGTTAAGTTTTTAAAAGGAGATAGGTAATAGTGGTAGTGAACTCTTTGAATCAAGTTTACGAGGGTTTCGTCTTCTTTGTAACTCGGACCGAAGAGTTGATCACGTTAATTCCTTCAAAGAAGATCGGTGAACGTGATAGTGAAATTTTTAAGTCTATTTTACCAAGTGTTTCAACTTGGTTCAAACTCGGACTTGAGAGTTGATCATGTTATGTTCTTCAAGGAGATTAATGAACATGTTAGTGAAATCTTTGAGTCGGTTTAACAAGTGTTTCGACTTGGTTCTAACAAAGACTAGAGTGTTGATCATTTTAAGTTCTTCAAAAGAGATCGGGAATGTGATAGTGATTTCTTTGAGTCCGATTTACAAGTGTTTCATCGTCGTTCTAACTCGGAAATGGTAGTTGACCACGTTAAATCCTACATAGATAGCGCAAAATGTGAAAGTGAACTATTTGAGTCGGGTTTACCAAGTGTTATATCTTCATTTTAAATAGAAGCGGGAGATTTGATCACGTTGGTTTATTTAAGGAGTTCGATGAATGTGATAGAGAACATTTTGAGTCCGGTTTACCATGTGTTTCTTCTTCGTTCTAACTTAAACAAGGGATTTGATCACGTTTAGTTTTTCAAAAGAGATAGGTAATAGTGATAGTGAACTCTTTGATAAAAGTTTACCAAGTGTTTCGTCTTCTTTGTAACTCGGATGGAGAGTTGATCACGTTAATTCCTTCAAAAAGATTGATGAACGTGATAGTGAAATTTTTAAGTCTATTTTACCAATTTTTTCAACTTGGTTCTAACTCGGGCTAGAGAGTTGATCATGTTTTGTTCTTCAAAAGAGGTCAGATAACGTATTTGTGAAATCTTTATTCTAACTAAGGCTAGAGAGTTGATCACGTTAATTTCTTTAATGGAGATCGGTGAATGTGATAGTGAACAATTTGAGTCTGTTTTACCAAGTGTTTCGTCTTCGTTCTAACTCAGACCAGAGAGTTGAACACATTAAGTCATTCAAATAAGATATGTGAACGTGATAGTGAAGTATTTGAGTGCAGTTTACCAAGTTTTTCGACTGGGTTATAACTTAAACAAGAGAGTTGATCACGTTAAGTTTTTAAAAGGAGATAGGTAATAGTGGTAGTGAACTCTTTGAATCAAGTTTACCAAGGGTTTCGTCTTCTTTGTAACTCGGACCGGAGAGTTGATCACGTTAATTCCTTCAAAGAAGATCGGTGAACGTGATAGTGAAGTTTTTAAGTCTATTTTACCAAGTGTTTCAACTTGGTTCAAACTCGGACTTGAGAGTTGATCATGTTATGTTCTTCAAGGGAGATTAATGAACGTGTTAGTGAAATCTTTGAGTCCGGTTTAACAAGTGTTTCGACATGGTTCTAACCAAGACTAGAGAGTTGATCATGTTAAGTTCTTCAAAAGAGATCAGTGAATGTGATAGTGAACTCTTTCAGTCCAGTTTACCAAGTGTTTCATCGTCGTTCTAAATCGGAAAAGATAGTTGACCACGTTAAATCCTACATAGAGAGCGCAAAATGTGATAGTGAACCATTTGAGTCGGGTTTACCAAGTGTTACATCTTCATTTTAAATCGAACGGGAGATTTGATTACGTTAGTTTCTTTAAGGGAGTTCGATGAATGTGATAGAGAACATTTTGAGTCCGGTTTACCATTTGTTTCGTCTTCGTTCTAACTTAAACAAGGGATTTGATCACGTTAAGTTTTTCAAAGGAGATAGGTAATAGTGATAGTGAACTCTTTGAATAAAGTTTACCAAGTGTTTCTTCTTCTTTGTAACTCGGATGGGAGAGTTGATCACGTTAATTCCTTCAAAGAAGATCGGTGAACGTGATAGTGAAATTTTTAAGTCTATTTTACCAAGTGTTTCAACTTGGTTAAAACTCGGACTTGAGAGTTGATCATGTTATGTTCTTCAAGGGAGATTAATGAACGTGTTAGTGAAATCTTTGAGTCCGATTTAACAAGTGTTTCGACTTGGTTCTAACAAAGACTAGAGAGTTGATCATGTTAAGTTCTTCAAAAGAGATCAGTGAATGTGATAGTGATTTCTTTGAGTCCAGTTTACCAAGTGTTTCATCGTCGTTCTAACTCGGAAAAGATAGTTGACCACGTTAAATCCTACATAGATAGCGCAAAATGTGAAAGTGAACCATTTGAGTCGGGTTTACCAAGTGTTACATCTTCATTTTAAATCGAACGGGAGATTTGATCACGTTGGTTTCTTTAAGGAGTTCGATGAATGTGATAGAGAACATTTTGAGTCCCGGTTTACCATGTGTTTCGTCTTCGTTCTAACTTAAACAAGGGATTTGATCACGTTAAGTTTTTCAAAGGAGATAGGTAATAGTGATAGTGAACTCTTTGAATAAAGTTTACCAAATGTTTCGTCTTCTTTGTAACTCTCGGACGAGGAGAGTTGATCACGTTAATTCCTTCAAAAGATCGGTGAACGTGATAGTGAAATTTTTAAGTCTATTTTACCAATTTTTTCAACTTGGTTCTAACTCGGACTAGAGAGTTGATCATGTTTTGTTCTTCAAAAGAGGTCAGATAACGTATTTGTGAAATCTTTATTCTAACTAAGGCTAGAGAGTTGATCACGTTAATTTCTTTAATGGAGATCGGTGAATGTGATAGTGAACAATTTGAGTCTGTTTTTACCAAGTGTTTCGTCTTCGTTCTAACTCGGACTGCAGAGTTGAACACATTAAGTCATTCAAATAAGATTGGTGAACGTGATAGTGAAGTATTTGAGTCTGGTTTACCAAGTTTTTCGACTTGGCTATAACTTAAACAAGAGAGTTGATCACGTTAAGTTTTTAAAAGGAGATAGGTAATAGTGGTAGTGAACTCTTTGAATCAAGTTTACCAAGGGTTTCGTCTTCTTTGTAACTCGGACCGGAGAATTGATCACGTTAATTCCTTCAAAGAAGATCGGTGAACGTGATAGTGAAAATTTTAAGTCTATTTTACCTAGTGTTTCAACTTGGTTCAAACTCGGACTTGAGAGTTGATCATGTTATGTTCTTCAAGGGAGATTAATGAACGTGTTTCGACATGGTTCTAATAAAGACTAGAGAGTTGATCATGTTAAGTTCTTCAAAAGAGATCAGTGAATGTGATAGTGAACTCTTTGTGTCCAGTTTACCAAGTGTTTCATCGTCGTTCTAAATCGGAAAACATAGTTGACCACGTTAAGTCCTACATAGAGAGTACAAAATGTGATAGTGAACCATTTGAGTCGGGTTTACCAAGTGTTACATCTTCATTTTAAATCGAGCGGGAGATTTGATTACGTTAGTTTCTTTAAGGGAGTTCGATGAATGTGATAGAGAACATTTTGAGTCCGGTTTACCATGTGTTTCATCTTCGTTCTAACTTAAACAAGGGATTTGATCACGTTAAGTTTTTCAAAGGAGATAGGTAATAGTGATAGTGAACTCTTTGAATAAAGTTTACCAAGTGTTTCGTCTTCTTTGTAACTTTCGGACAGAGAGTTGATCACGTTAATTCCTTCAAAAGATCGGTGAACGTGATAGTGAAATTTTTAAGTCTATTTTACCAATTTTTTCAACTTGGTTCTAACTCGGACTAGAGAGTTGATCATGTTTTGTTCTTCAAAAGAGGTCAGATAACGTATTTGTGAAATCTTTATTCTAACTAAGGCTAGAGAGTTGATCACGTTAATTTCTTTAATGGAGATCGGTGAATGTGATAGTGAACAATTTGAGTCTGTTTTACCAAGTGTTTCGTCTTCGTTCTAACTCAGACTAGAGAGTTGAACACATTAAGTCATTCAAATAAGATTGGTGAACGTGATAGTGAAGTATTTGAGTCTGGTTTACCAAGTTTTTCGACTTGGCTATAACTTGAACAAGAGAGTTGATCACGTTAAGTTTTTAAAAGGAGATAGGTAATAGTGGTAGTGAACTCTTTGAATCAAGTTTACCAAGGGTTTCGTCTTCTTTGTAACTCGGACCGAAGAGTTGATCACGTTAATTCCTTCAAAGAAGATCGGTGAACGTGATAGTGAAATTTTTAAGTCTATTTTACCAAGTGTTTCAACTTGGTTCAAACTCGGACTTGAGAGTTGATCATGTTATGTTCTTCAAGGGAGATTAATGAACGTGTTAGTGAAATCTTTGAGTCCGGTTTAACAAGTGTTTCGACATGGTTCTAACAAAGACTAGAGAGTTGATCATGTTAAGTTCTTCAAAAGAGATCAGTGAATGTGATAGTGAACTCTTTGAGTCCAGTTTACCAAGTGTTTCATCGTCGTTCTAAATCGGAAAACATAGTTGACCACGTTAAGTCCTACATAGAGAGTACAAAATGTGATAGTGAACCATTTGAGTCGGGTTTACCAAGTGTTACATCTTCATTTTAAATCGAACGGGAGATTTGATTACGTTAGTTTCTTTAAGGGAGTTCGATGAATGTGATAGAGAACATTTTGAGTCCGGTTTACCATGTGTTTCGTCTTCGTTCTAACTTAAACAAGGGATTTGATCACGTTAAGTTTTTCAAAGGAGATAGGTAATAGTGATAGTGAACTCTTTGAATAAAGTTTACCAAGTGTTTCGTCTTCTTTGTAACTCGGACAGGAGAGTTGATCACGTTAATTCCTTCAAAAAGATCGGTGAACGTGATAGTGAAATTTTTAAGTCTATTTTACCAATTTTTTCAACTTGGTTCTAACTCGGACTAGAGAGTTGATCATGTTTTGTTCTTCAAAAGAGGTCAGATAACGTATTTGTGAAATCTTTATTCTAACTAAGGCTAGAGAGTTGATCACGTTAATTTCTTTAATGGAGATCGGTGAATGTGATAGTGAACAATTTGAGTCTGTTTTACCAAGTGTTTCGTCTTCGTTCTAACTCTCACTGCAGAGAGTTGAACACATTAAGTCATTCAAATAAGATTGGTGAACGTGATAGTGAAGTATTTGAGTCTGGTTTACCAAGTTTTTCGACTTGGCTATAACTTAAACAAGAGAGTTGATCACGTTAAGTTTTTAAAAGGAGATAGGTAATAGTGGTAGTGAACTCTTTGAATCAAGTTTACCAAGGGTTTCGTCTTCTTTGTAACTCGGACCGAAGAGTTGATCACGTTAATTCCTTCAAAGAAGATCGGTGAACGTGATAGTGAAATTTTTAAGTCTATTTTACCAAGTGTTTCAACTTGGTTCAAACTCGGACTTAAGAGTTGATCATGTTATGTTCTTCAAGGGAGATTAATGAACGTGTTAGTGAAATCTTTGAGTCCGGTTTAACAAGTGTTTCGACATGGTTCTAACAAAGACTAGAGAGTTGATCATGTTAAGTTCTTCAAAAGAGATCAGTGAATGTGATAGTGAACTCTTTGAGTCCAGTTTACCAAGTGTTTCATCGTCGTTCTAAATCGGAAAACATAGTTGACCACGTTAAGTCCTACATAGAGAGTACAAAATGTGATAGTGAACCATTTGAGTCGGGTTTACCAAGTGTTACATCTTCATTTTAAATCGAACGGGAGATTTGATTACGTTAGTTTCTTTAAGGGAGTTCGATGAATGTGATAGAGAACATTTTGAGTCCGGTTTACCATGTGTTTCGTCTTCGTTCTAACTTAAACAAGGGATTTGATCACGTTAAGTTTTTCAAAGGAGATAGGTAATAGTGATAGTGAACTCTTTGAATAAAGTTTACCAAGTGTTTCTTCTTCTTTGTAACTCGGACCGGAGAGTTGATCACGTTAATTCCTTCAAAGAATATCGGTGAACGTGATAGTGAAATTTTTAAGTCTATTTTACCAAGTGTTTCAACTTGGTTCAAACTCGGACTTGAGAGTTGATCATGTTATGTTCTTCAAGGGAGATTAATGAACGTGTTAGTGAAATCTTTGAGTCCGATTTAACAAGTGTTTCGACTTGGTTCTAACAAAGACTAGAGAGTTGATCATGTTAAGTTCTTCAAAAGAGATCAGTGAATGTGATAGTGATTTCTTTGAGTCCAGTTTACCAAGTGTTTCATCGTCGTTCTAACTCGGAAAATATAGTTGACCGCGTTAAATCCTACATAGATAGCGCAAAATGTGAAAGTGAACTATTTGAGTCGGGTTTACCAAGTGTTATATCTTCATTTTAAATAGAACGAGAGATTTGATCACGTTGGTTTCTTTAAGGGAGTTCGATGAATGTGATAGCGAACATTTTGAGTCTGGTTTACCATGTGTTTCTTCTTCGTTCTAACTTAAACAAGGGATTTGATCACGTTTAGTTTTTCAAAGGAGATAGGTAATAGTGATAGTGAACTCATTGAATAAAGTTTACCAAGTGTTTCGTCTTCTTTGTAACTCGGACCGGAGAGTTGATCACGTTAATTCCTTCAAAAAGATCGGTGAACGTGATAGTGAAATTTTTAAGTCTATTTTACCAATTTTTTCAACTTGGTTCTAACTCGGACTAGAGAGTTGATCATGTTTTGTTCTTCAAAAGAGGTCAGATAACGTATTTGTGAAATCTTTCTTCTAACTAAGGCTAGAGAGTTGATCACGTTAATTTCTTTAATGGAGATCGGTGAATGTGATAGTGAACAATTTGAGTGTGTTTTACCAAGTGTTTCGTCTTCGTTCTAACTCAGACCAGAGAGTTGAACACATTAAGTCATTCAAATAAGATTGGCGAACGTGATAGTGAAGTATTTGAGTGCAGTTTACCAAGTTTTTCGACTTGGTTATAACTTAAACAAGAGAGTTGATCACGTTAAGTTTTTAAAAGGAGATAGGTAATAGTGGTAGTGAACTCTTTGAATCAAGTTTACCAAGGGTTTCGTCTTCTTTGTAACTCGGACCGAAGAGTTGATCACGTTAATTCCTTCAAAGAAGATCGGTGAACGTGATAGTGAAATTTTTAAGTCTATTTTACCAAGTGTTTCAACTTGGTTCAAACTCGGACTTGAGAGTTGATCATGTTATGTTCTTCAAGGAGATTAATGAACGTGTTAGTGAAATCTTTGAGTCGGTTTAACAAGTGTTTCGACATGGTTCTAACAAAGACTAGAGAGTTGATCATGTTAATTTCTTCAAAAGAGATCGTGAATGTGATAGTGAACTCTTTGAGTCCGCTTTACCAAGTGTTTCATCGTCGTTCTAAATCGGAAAAGATAGTTGACCACGTTAGGTCCTACATAGAGAGCGCAAAATGTGATAGTGAACCATTTGAGTCGGGTTTACCAAGTGTTACATCTTCATTTTAAATCGAACGGGAGATTTGATTACGTTAGTTTCTTTAAGGGAGTTCGATGAATGTGATAGAGAACATTTTGAGTCCGGTTTATCATGTGTTTCGTCTTCGTTCTAACTTAAACAAGGGATTTGATCACGTTTAGTTTTTCAAAGGAGATAGGTAATAGTGATAGTGAACTCATTGAATAAAGTTTACCAAGTGTTTCGTCTTCTTTGTAACTCGGACCGGAGAGTTGATCACGTTAATTCCTTCAAAAAGATCGGTGAACGTGATAGTGAAATTTTTAAGTCTATTTTACCAATTTTTTCAACTTGGTTCTAACTCGGACTAGAGAGTTGATCATGTTTTGTTCTTCAAAAGAGGTCAGATAACGTATTTGTGAAATCTTTCTTCTAACTAAGGCTAGAGAGTTGATCACGTTAATTTCTTTAATGGAGATCGGTGAATGTGATAGTGAACAATTTGAGTGTGTTTTACCAAGTGTTTCGTCTTCGTTCTAACTCAGACCAGAGAGTTGAACACATTAAGTCATTCAAATAAGATTGGCGAACGTGATAGTGAAGTATTTGAGTCTGGTTTACCAAGTTTTCGACTTGGTTATAACTTAAACAAGAGAGTTGATCACGTTAAGTTTTTAAAAGGAGATAGGTAATAGTGGTAGTGAACTCTTTGAATCAAGTTTACCAAGGGTTTCGTCTTCTTTGTAACTCGGACCGAAGAGTTGATCACGTTAATTCCTTCAAAGAAGATCGGTGAACGTGATAGTGAAATTTTTAAGTCTATTTTACCAAGTGTTTCAACTTGGTTCAAACTCGGACTTGAGAGTTGATCATGTTATGTTCTTCAAGGGAGATTAATGAACGTGTTAGTGAAATCTTTGAGTCCGGTTTAACAAGTGTTTCGACATGGTTCTAACAAAGACTAGAGAGTTGATCATGTTAATTTCTTCAAAAGAGATCAGTGAATGTGATAGTGAACTCTTTGAGTCCAGTTTACCAAGTGTTTCATCGTCGTTCTAAATCGGAAAAGATAGTTGACCACGTTAGGTCCTACATAGAGAGCGCAAAATGTGATAGTGAACCATTTGAGTCGGGTTTACCAAGTGTTACATCTTCATTTTAAATCGAACGGGAGATTTGATTACGTTAGTTTCTTTAAGGGAGTTCGATGAATGTGATAGAGAACATTTTGAGTCCGGTTTACCATGTGTTTCGTCTTCGTTCTAACTTAAACAAGGGATTTGATCACGTTAAGTTTTTCAAAGGAGATAGGTAATAGTGATAGTGAACTCTTTGAATAAAGTTTACCAAGTGTTTCTTCTTCTTTGTAACTCGGACCGGAGAGTTGATCACGTTAATTCCTTCAAAGAAGATCGGTGAACGTGATAGTGAAATTTTTAAGTCTATTTTACCAAGTGTTTCAACTTGGTTCAAACTCGGACTTGAGAGTTGATCATGTTATGTTCTTCAAGGGAGATTAATGAACGTGTTAGTTGTAACGCCCCGATTTTTTTTATTAAAAAAAAAAAAAAATTTATTTTGAATTAGTATTCGAAGTATGAATAATTTTGGAAGTTATTTTAGTTTATAGAGTTGTAAGAAAATATTTGTTGTGAAATCGGGATTTAAAAATGAATTAAAATGAGTTTTTACTATATTTATGCGCATACACCCCTGTTTTGCTATTCGCACCCCCCTGCTCACCTTACTTACCATGCGCGTGGCCCACCCCAGAGCAACCCGACCCATCTTCTTCTTCTTCCTCACGTTGCAGCGCGCAGGGGAAAAAACGGAAACCCTTATGGTTCTTTCACCATCTTCGTTCTCCCTCCTCAAGCCATGGTTGACCCTCAAACTTCACCTTCCCACTCAAATTTCGTCGCTGATTCCGTTTCTAGCCTTAGTTTTATCGATTGAAGCACCGTTTTGCACGAACGAAAACCCCAACCGAACGGTTTTCTCCTCTTTCCGACCACCACAGACTCCGATTTGAAAAACGGACACCGTAGTTGGATTCTACTCGTCGAAACCTTCAGGAAGCACTAGCCCTTTGTGCGTTTCGGTGAAGTTGACGTCGGACCCTCTCGTAACCCGCTGTCTCGCCGTTTTCCGCTTTCAGTGATACTACAATTTTTATTATCCAGGTAAGGGGGCTCTTCTTTATACCTATAATAGTCCTTAAGATTTGTGTTGTATGTAGGCTAGGTGTTGAGAGTGTTGAATGCTTGTCTGTATCTGTGACACCATTCTTGTTGTTGTGTTTAACGCATAATTGAAATTGTTATGAGTTGCTGCTGACTGGATGTGTATATGTAATTGAATTGTGTATGTGAATTGTTTGTGAGAACTCCCCAATAGAGTGAAGTGTGTGAACATGTTAGTTGTAGAATAATCAAAGAAAGGTGTGATGTTAGTAGTATGGTGTGGATTAAGTATGAATAATTGTGAGGAATTGGTGTTGTTGAAGTGTTAAAGGAATGATGCAAATGGGAAGGGTTGGCTACGGCCTAGGCGCCAATTGCCTAGCAATATGGCGCCCATGACAGTGTGTGTGTGACGGTGTGTGTTGTGCAGGGCACAGGGCGCCAAATGGGCAGCCCTGATGCGCCTGGGTTCGGTTTAGACACGCTGTGTGTGTGTGTGTTTCCGATGCAGTGTCTTTGGGGAGGAGGCGCCAAGTCTTTGGGAAGGTTGGCGCTGAGTACGTCTTTATTCTTTGCGTGTGCTGTGTGCGCCCGGTTGTGCAGGGCGTGGTGTGTGTGTGTGTGTGTCTTGGGCGCAGGCGCCAAATGTGGCAGCCTAGTGCGCCCGGTTGAGCTGGTTGTGCATGGGGGTGTGTGAGTGTGTTGCGGTGGGGCGCCAAAGTGGCTGCCCCGTGGCGCCAAGTGGCGCCTAGTGTGGTTCCTAGGTGTCTTGTGGTCCCTAGGGTGTTAGTTGGTCCAACTCTTGTGTTGCGAAGTGATTGTGAGCTAAAATATTAACGTAAGAGTATAAATCAAATGGTAACTAAGCGGAGTGTGGAAGCGGTGTGGGACTTCGGTCCAAAAAGCGATGGGAAGCCCTCCAGGCTAATTGATGGAGAGATGGAGATGAGTAAATAACTGAAAAATGGTGAGTTTAATAATTGTTGTGTAGTATAATAAATTAAGGCGGTGAGTTTAATTATATGTTAATAATTGTTGATGTAAAAGCGATGTGGGACCTCGGTCCAAAGCGGTGTGTAGCCCACAAGGCTTGAATTGGTGGTGAGTTGGGTTGAGAAATAATTAAAGTGGTGTGTATAAGAAAATGTTGTGGCACAGGTGTTGTTTGTGGTGCATTGACATAGAGCCTCATGATGCATATGCATAAAGCGATGTGTGGCTTCGACCAAGCGGCGTGGGACTCGGTCAAAGCGATGGGTGCCCTCCAGGCAAATAGTGGTGATGAAGGATCCTCATGCATGTTGCATACATGCATAAAAATCATACCCATGTTAATGAAAATAATTGATGATGTGTTGATAATGTGGTGAATTAGTGTGGTTGTTGCCTTACCAATATATAATGCTTATCTTAATTATTATTATTTGTATAAAGAGACTCACCCCACTCTTGCTTGGAATGTTGCTCTTATGTGGCAGCAGCTGCAGTACCCGCAGTGAGGGCATCCTTATGCACATGCGCTAGTAGTCGTGTCTCGGCTCGATATGTAGCACCAGGGGAGGGGCGTAGTCGTCTTTTATTTATTATTTGATGCTCTAGACTTTTATTGATGATGCACTAAGTATAATGTTAAACTTAGTGATTCTTCCGCTGTGTTGGAGGCGTTAATTATATTTTGGTCTTTGTAAACTAAGCAGTGTTGTGGGTAGTCCCCTAAACTAATGTTTGCATATCGTAATAATGTTTTGTTGACTTCATGTCACTTAGTTATGAGTTGGTTGTTTTAAAGCGGTGAAATGTGACACTTTCTTTCAATGATTTTATTTTTGAAAACTCTGATAAAATATATTAAATAATAGTTGATTAGAAAGGGGTGTTACATTAGTGGTATCAGTGAAGTTTGAGTGCGTCAGGCCACCATGTCGTCCAGTGTCGAGTCTAGTTGTCCCTCGAGTCTTAGTACTCGTTCTAGCCATGATTTGTGTTGCAGTGATTAGCTGAATTGGCCAGACGGTAGAATTGCTATTGTTGATCTTTGGTCTTGCTTATTGTCTTATTCTTTGCTATGTGTGTGTTTGCTCACGAGTACCTCGTGTAGCTACTATGTTAGTTAGTATTTTGACTTTAGCTACTACTCCTTACCATGTGTTGTGATATTTTAAATGTTAGGTGATAGTCTTACCAACGTGTTGCAATTATTTGAGTAATTGTAGTTAATGAAGTGATTGAATTTGGTTAATTAATCCACTAGATATATGAGGACTTGTATGTGGGGTTCGGGTATTGTAGGTTTTGGTATGCGAAAATGTTTTATTATATATTAAGCTGTGATACTTATATGGACATTAATTCAAAGAATTTCACTCTAAGCGTTATACTACTAGTGTACTTTTTGACTATGGCTAGCCTTTGTTCGGGCGGTTCTTGGTGTATTTTCAAGGACATCTCTGAGAGCCTCACAATGTTCATTGTGAGCGATGCGGATATCCGAGAAATCCCATAGTCAAATAGTTTACTATTTTATAACCACGAATATATATAAGGGGCAAGCTGTATGTTGTCATATTTAAAAAAAAAAAAAAAAAAAAAAAAAAATGTTGTTGTGAGTGATTGGGTGATTTGATGAGGATGTGGTGAGGGTGATCAATTGTTTGTTTTTCTTTGTCTTCTTTGTTTTCTCTTAATAAAAATCACTTTGTTTCACAACAAATGAGGCGCCATTTCCTCTTGTTTATCCACACCTTGTTTTCTGTGTTTCTTTTAAAATGAAAAAGGGTGTAACGTGGCTGTCTTTATAAATAAAATGGTGGGGTTTTACTCTTTGTTGGGTGATTTTAAAAATGAGATGTTTTCCAAAATTTCCAATATATTGTTACCGAATTTTAATGTGTTGCCCAAGATTTGAATGTGTTGTTTTCCAAATTTAAAGCGTTGTTACTTGAAAACTTAGAGGTGTTGTTACTCCAATTCTTGAATGAGATGTTCCCACTTTCAAAATGTGTTGTTCCCTTAATTTAAATGTGATATTTTCTAAAGTGCAAAAGGTATTGGTACCCAAATCATTCAAATGTGTTGTCCCTTCAATTTAGATGTATTGTTACTCAAATTTAAATAAGATGAGAATGGGTTAGGTGTTGTCGTGATTGCATAATTAAAATCAAGGTTGCTATTTTTCCATAATCAAGTCATTTGTTTTTGTGAATTAAAAAGGGCTGTTTTCATGTTGTTAAGCAATTGTTTTTTTTTTTTTGTTGCTATTTTTCATTTAAATGCGGTTCTTTGTATTTTGTTTATAAAAACCACTTTGTATTTGTTTTTCTGAAGCTAATGCATGATTTTTTTAGCCGATGTCGCTATTTTTGTAAGGCTAGGTTCTTTGTCCTTTTTATATAAAATTAATAGTGCGGTTTTACAACCAAGTATGCTTCTTTGTTTTCTTTCTTTCTTTATAATTAAATGTGCGATTTACTTAAATGAAATCGTTTATTTTCTCAAATTTAAGTGAGCGATTTCTTCAATTTAAGTGTCTTTGTTTACTTGCATTTAAATGTGCTGCTCTTAAATGTAAAGGTGTTATTCATCATATTTTAAAGTGTCGTTTTCCCTATCTTTCAAGTTGTTGTAGTCACAATAATTGCTGCTGTTTTTATGTTGTGGCGTCCCATGTGTATAACTAATGATTAAAGATAACGACGTGTTAACTGTGCTAATTGACTAAATGATGATGTTGTGATTTAAATAAGATGGTTATGATGAAATTGAGAGATGTGGTAATAATGATATTGAGAAGGTTACGTGTTGTGCAATGCGTAGATAAATTGGAATTAGCGAGGGGGTTGGGTAAAATGGTGTTGTTTTTAAAAAGGTTGGTTGTCTGCTGTTTTCTAAAAAAAAAAAAAAAAAAAAATTGTTGCTGTTTGCCGTTTTAAAAGAATAAATGTTGTTGTGTTCTCAACTTTATGTTGTTGTTTCCCCAAAATTTAAAAGTCTTTGTTTTCTTGAGTTAAAGGTGTTGTCATGTCTTTAAGGCTTTGATTTCTATGAGAAACGATTCTAAGCGTCGAGTGTATTTTATGGTGTGCAATTCACCTTGTTTTATCCTATGTGCCTAATGGTCCTCGTGCAATCGTGAACTCGATTTTATGATCTTGACTTGCAATAGTTGTGCCCTTCTAGGTGTAGTAGGAATTTATCTTGAACCTTATTTGAGATTATATCCATGGTAAACCCTTGGTAGTGTCTTGGCGTTAGATTGGGGAAGATAGTAGTGAGGCGTAAAGATTAGAGTTTTGAGTACGAATAACGATGTAAGAGGAGTGTATGATCTGGATCAAATTAGGTATGAGAACTTAAGCTCAATATTGTTTTCATGGTTTTGGCGTCAAATTTTTTTCGAGGGCGAAAATATTCCAAGTGGGGAGAGTTATAGCACGCCCGATTTTTTTTAAAAAAAAAAAAAAAATTATTTTGAATTAGTATTGAAGTATGAATAATTTTGGAAGTTATTTTAGTTTATAGAGTTGTAAGAAAATATTTGTTGTGAAATCGGGATTTAAAAATGAATTAAAATGAGTTTTACTATATTTATGCGCATACACCCCTGTTTTGCTATTCGCACCCCCCTGCTCACCTTACTTACCATGCGCGTGGCCCACCCGAGCGGCCGACCCATCTTCTTCTTTCTTCCTCACGTTGCGTTGCGCGCGGGGAAAAAAGCGGAAACCCTTATGGTTCTTTCACCATCTTCGTTCTCCTCCTCAAGCCATGGTTGACCCTCAAACTTCACCTTCCCACTCCAAATTCGTCATTGATTCCGTTTCTAGCCTTAGTTTTATCGATTGAAGCACCGTTTTGCCTGACGAAAACCCCAACCGAGCGGTTTCTCCTCTTTCCGACCACCACGGACTCCGATTTGAAAAAGCGGACACCGTAGTTGGATTCTACTCGTCGAAACCTTCGGGAAGCACTAGCCCTTTGTGCGTTTGGTGAAGTTGACGTCGGACCCTCTCGTAACCATTTGTCTCGCCCGTTTTCCGCTTTCGGTGATACTACAAATTTTATTATCCGGTGGGGGCTCTTCTTTATACCTATAATAGTCCTTAAGATTTGTGTTGTATGTAGGCTAGGTGTTGAGAGTGTTGAATGCTTATGCATATCTGTGACACCATTCTTGTTGTTGTGTTTAGCATAATTGAAATTGTTATGAGTTCTTCTTCTTTATTTGGATGTGTATATGTAATTGAATTGTGTATGTGAATTGTTTGTGAGAACTCCCCGATAGAGTGAAGTGTGTGAACATGTTAGTTGTAGAATAATCAAAGAAAGGTGTGATGTTAGTAGTATGGTGTGGATTAAGTATGAATAATTGTGAGGAATTGGTGTTGTTGAAGTGTTAAAGGAATGATGCAAATGGGAAGGGTTGGCTACGGCCTGGCGCCAATTGCCTAGCAATATGGCGCCCGTGGCGTGTGTGTGTGTGACGGTGTGTGTTGTGCAGGGAGGCACTGAGGCGCCAAATGGGCAGCCACGATGCGCTGGGTTGAGTTTAGACGCTGTGTGTGTGTGTTTCGATGCAGTGTCTTTGAGGAGGAGGCGCCAAGTCTTTGGGAAGGTTGGCGCTGGTCTGTCTTTATTCTTTGCGTGTACGTGTGCGCCCGGTTGTGCAGGGCGTGGTGTGTGTGTGTGTGTCTTGGGCGCAGGCGCCAAATGTGGCAGCCTAGTGCGCCCGGTTGAGCTGGTTGTGCATGGGGGTGTGTGAGTGTGTTGCGGTGGGGCGCCAAAGTGGCTGCCAGTGGCGCCCAGTGGCGCTAGTGTGGTTCCTAGGTGTCTTGTGGTCCACTAGGGTGTTAGTTGGTCCAACTCTTGTGTTGCGAAGTGATTGTGAGCTAAAATATTAACGTAAGAGTATAAATCAAATGGTAACTAAGCGGAGTGTGGAAGCGGTGTGGGACTTCGGTCCAAAAAGCGATGGGAAGCCCTCCAGGCTAATTGATGGAGAGATGGAGATGAGTAAATAACTGAAAAATGGTGAGTTTAATAATTGTTGTGTAGTATAATAAATTAAGGCGGTGAGTTTAATTATATGTTAATAATTGTTGATGTAAAAGCGATGTGGGACCTCGGTCCAAAGCGGTGTGTAGCCCACAAGGCTTGAATTGGTGGTGAGTTGGGTTGAGAAATAATTAAAGTGGTGTGTATAAGAAAATGTTGTGGCACAGGTGTTGTTTGTGGTGCATTGACATAGAGCCTCATGATGCATATGCATAAAGCGATGTGTAGGCTTCGGCCAAAGCGACGTGGGACTCCGGTCCAAAGCGATGGGTGCCCTCCAGGCAAATAGTGGTGATGAAGGATCCTCATGCATGTTGCATACATGCATAAAAATCATACCCATGTTAATGAAAATAATTGATGATGTGTTGATAATGTGGTGAATTAGTGTGGTTGTTGCCTTACCAATATATAATGCTTATCTTAATTATTATTATTTGTATAAAGAGACTCACCCTTACTGCTTGGAATGTTGCTCTTATGTGGCAGCAGCTGCAGTACCAGCAGTGAGGGCATCCTTATGCCTGTCTGCTAGTAGTCGTGTCTCAGCTCTGATATGTAGCACCAGGGGAGGGGCGTAGTCGTCTTTTATTTATTATTTGATGCTCTAGACTTTTATTGATGATGCACTAAGTATAATGTTAAACTTAGTGATTCTTCATTGTGTTGGAGGCGTTAATTATATTTTGGTCTTTGTAAACTAAGCAGTGTTGTGGGCCGTCCCTAAACTAATGTGTCTTGCATATCGTAATAATGTTTTGTTGACTTCATGTCACTTAGTTATGAGTTGGTTGTTTTAAAGCGGTGAAATGTGACACTTTCTTTCAATGATTTTATTTTTGAAAACTCTGATAAAATATATTAAATAATAGTTGATTAGAAAGGGGGTGTTACATTAGCTCAATTGGTAGTGGGAATGCGAGGGAGATGTACAAGAGGTACGAGGTTCGATTCCCACGGAAGGCAAAAATTCTACGGGGTAGAGAAGTTCTTTGAGTAATAATATTTGGGGTGGTGGACCCGGTCGTTACAATAAAAGCGCCTTTTATTATGGCATGCCGGGCCCACTCTCATGGCTCGTGCGCTGCCTCAAAGAACTTCTCTTCCTCATGTAAGTTTTTTGCCTTCGTGGAATCGAACCTCATTACCTAATACATTTCAACGCATTTCACTACCAATGAGCTACTAGCTCAATTGGTAGTGGGAATGCGTTGGAAATGTACAAGAGGTACGAGGTTCGATTCCCACGGAAGGCAAAAACTCTACATGAGGTAGAGAAGTTCTTTGAGGTAGCGCACGGGCCATGAGAGTGGGCCCGGGGCGTTACATTAGTGAAATCTTTGAGTCCGGTTTAACAAGTGTTTCGACATGGTTCTAACAAAGACTAGAGAGTTGATCATGTTAAGTTCTTCAAAAGAGATCAATGAATGTGATAGTGAACTCTTTGAGTCCAGTTTACCAAATGTTTCATCGTCGTTCTAAATCGGAAAAGATAGTTGACCACGTTAAATCCTACATAGATAGCGCAAAATGTGAAAGTGAACCATTTGAGTCGGGTTTACCAAGTGTTACATCTTCATTTTAAATCGAACGGGAGATTTGATCACGTTGGTTTCTTTAAGGGAGTTCGATGAATGTGATAGAGAACATTTTGAGTCCGGTTTACCATGTGTTTCGTCTTCGTTCTAACTTAAACAAGGGATTTGATCACGTTATGTTTTTCAAAGGAGATAGGTAATAGTGATAGTGAACTCTTTGAATAAAGTTTACCAAGTGTTTCGTCTTCTTTGTAACTCGGACAGGAGAGTTGATCACGTCAATTCCTTCAAAAAGATCGGTGAACGTGATAGTGAAATTTTTAAGTCTATTTTACCAATTTTTTCAACTTGGTTCTAACTCGGACTAGAGAGTTGATCATGTTTTGTTCTTCAAAAGAGGTCAGATAACGTATTTGTGAAATCTTTATTCTAACTAAGGCTAGAGAGTTGATCACGTTAATTTCTTTAATGGAGATCGGTGAATGTGATAGTGAACAATTTGAGTCTGTTTTACCAAGTGTTTCGTCTTCGTTCTAACTCAGACCAGAGAGTTGAACACATTAAGTCATTCAAATAAGATTGGTGAACGTGATAGTGAAATCTTTGAGTCCGGTTTAACAAGTGTTTCGACATGGTTCTAACAAAGACTAGAGAGTTGATCATGTTAATTTCTTCAAAAGAGATCAGTGAATGTGATAGTGAACTCTTTGAGTCCAGTTTACCAAGTGTTTCATCGTCGTTCTAAATCGGAAAAGATAGTTGACCACGTTAAGTCCTACATAGAGAGCGCAAAATGTGATAGTGAACCATTTGAGTCGGGTTTACCAAGTGTTACATCTTCATTTTAAATCGAACGGGAGATTTGATTACGTTAGTTTCTTTAAGGGAGTTCGATGAATGTGATAGAGAACATTTTGAGTCCAGGTTTACCATGTGTTTCGTCTTCGTTCTAACTTAAACAAGGGATTTGATCACGTTAAGTTTTTCAAAGGAGATAGGTAATAGTGATAGTGAACTCTTTGAATAAAGTTTACCAAGTGTTTCGTCTTCTTTGTAACTCGGACAGGAGAGTTGATCACGTTAATTCCTTCAAAAAGATCGGTGAACGTGATAGTGAAATTTTTAAGTCTATTTTACCAATTTTTTCAACTTGGTTCTAACTCGGACTAGAGAGTTGATCATGTTTTGTTCTTCAAAAGAGGTCAGATAACGTATTTGTGAAATCTTTATTCTAACTAAGGCTAGAGAGTTGATCACGTTAATTTCTTTAATGGAGATCGGTGAATGTGATAGTGAACAATTTGAGTCTGTTTTACCAAGTGTTTCGTCTTCGTTCTAACTCAGACCAGAGAGTTGAACACATTAAGTCATTCAAATAAGATTGGTGAACGTGATAGTGAAGTATTTGAGTCTGGTTTACCAAGTTTTTCGACTTGGCTATAACTTAAACAAGAGAGTTGATCACGTCCAGTTTACCATGTGTTTCGTCTTCGTTCTAACGCAAAATGTGATAGTGAACCATTTGAGTCGGGTTTACCAAGTGTTACATCTTCATTTTAAATCGAACGGGAGATTTGATTACGTTAGTTTCTTTAAGGGAGTTCGATGAATGTGATAGAGAACATTTTGAGTCCGGTTTACCATGTGTTTCTTCTTCGTTCTAACTTAAACAAGGGATTTGATCACGTTTAGTTTTTCAAAGGAGATAGGTAATAGTGATAGTGAACTCTTTGAATAAAGTTTACCAAGTGTTTCGTCTTCTTTGTAACTCGGACCGGAGAGTTGATCACGTTAATTCCTTCAAAAAGATCGGTGAACGTGATAGTGAAATTTTTAAGTCTATTTTACCAATTTTTTCAACATGGTTCTAACTCGGACTAGAGAGTTGATCATGTTATGTTCTTCAAGGGAGATTAATGAACGTGTTAGTGAAATCTTTGAGTCCGGTTTAACAAGTGTTTCGACATGGTTCTAACAAAGACTATAGAGTTGATCATGTTAAGTTCTTCAAAAGAGATCAGTGAATGTGATAGTGAACTCTTTGAGTCCAGTTTACCAAGTGTTTCATCGTCGTTCTAAATCGGAAAAGATAGTTGACCACGTTAAGTCCTACATAGAGAGTGCAAAATGTGATAGTGAACCATTTGAGTCGGTTTACCAAGTGTTACATCTTCATTTAAAATCGAACGGGAGATTTGATTACGTTAGTTTCTTTAAGGGAGTTCGATGAATGTGATAGAGAACATTTTGAGTCCGGTTTACCATGTGTTTCGTCTTCGTTCTAACTTAAACAAGGGATTTGATCACGTTAAGTTTTTCAAAGGAGATAGGTAATAGTGATAGTGAACTCTTTGAATAAAGTTTACCAAGTGTTTCTTCTTCTTTGTAACTCGGACCGGAGAGTTGATCACGTTAATTCCTTCAAAGAAGATCGGTGAACGTGATAGTGAAATTTTTAAGTCTATTTTACCAAGTGTTTCAACTTGGTTCAAACTCGGACTTGAGAGTTGATCATGTTATGTTCTTCAAGGGAGATTAATGAACGTGTTAGTGAAATATTTGAGTCCGGTTTAACAAGTGTTTCGACTTGGTTCTAACAAAGACTAGAGAGTTGATCATGTTAAGTTCTTCAAAAGAGATCAGTGAATGTGATAGTGAACTCTTTGAGTCCAGTTTACCAAGTGTTTCATCGTCGTTCTAACTCGGAAAAGATAGTTGACCACGTTAAATCCTACATAGAGAGCGCAAAATGTGATAGTGAACTATTTGAGTCGGGTTTACCAAGTATTACATCTTCATTTTAAATCGAACGGGAAATTTGATCACGTTAGTTTCTTTAAGGGAGTTCGATGAATGTGATAGAGAACATTTTGAGTCCGGTTTACCATGTGTTTCATCTTCGTTCTAACTTAAACAAGGGATTTGATCACGTTAAGTTTTTCAAAGGAGATAGGTAATAGTGATAGTGAACACTTTGAATAAAGTTTACCAAGTGTTTCGTCTTCTTTGTAACTCGGACTGGAGAGTTGATCACGTTAATTCCTTCAAAGAAGATCGGTGAACGTGATAGTGAAAATTTTAAGTCTATTTTACCTAGTGTTTCAACTTGGTTCAAACTCGGACTTGAGAGTTGATCATGTTATGTTCTTCAAGGGAGATTAATGAACGTTTTAGTGAAATATTTGAGTCCGGTTTAACAAGTGTTTCGACTTGGTTCTAAAAAAGACTAGAGAGTTGATCATGTTAAGTTCTTCAAAAGAGATCAGTGAATGTGATAGTGAACTCTTTGATTCTAGTTTACCAAGTGTTTCATCGTCGTTCTAACTCGGAAAAGATAGTTGACCACGTTAAATCCTACATAGAGAGCGCAAAATGTGATAGTGAACTATTTGATTCGGGTTTACTGTAACGCCCAAAATAATTTAATTATTTATCTAATTAAGATATTTAAGGCTTGCAACATTTAATTAAATTAATTAATTAAGTTGGGTTTATTTTATCAAAAAGGGGGTCTAGTTTATTTAAGTGGAATAATTGAGTTAGAGTTCATTTTATTTTATTTTCAGGGGGTATGTAAATAAGTAAAAAGAGTGGTGCAAATAAGGGCCCAAGTCACTTAATGACCCAAGCCCAATTGCCTAAAAACCCCAAAAACCCTACACAAGGTCTCATAACCCTCATTTGAAAGGAAAAGCAACGAAGGGAATAGAGAGGGAGGAGGAGACAGCCGCGTGAAGGAGTGGAGAGAAAAGGAAGAAGCTTTCCTTGAAGAATCTTGTGCTAGTAAGTAAGTTTTGGTCCCAATCTCCATCATTTCTTCTCCTTGTTCCATTTCCTTAAGTTTTAGTGTCTCATTCCTTCCATGTTGTTGATTGTTGCGTTTTACCCCAAGGAGTAGGAGGGTCACGTTTTTCCAGCAGCTAGGGAGGGTGGAAAATACTCCATTCTTGTAGTTCTTGGTGTTGGCTTGGAGGTTTTAACTTAAACAAGGTTAGGGGACTCTCCATTACATCTATAATAATTAGTAGGATATGTTTATAGGTGAAATAGCTCTAGGAATGATTTGTTGTGTGAAATTGATGTGATTGTATGTTGGTTGATATGTGAATTGTTTGCTATTGTTGATATCACATTGCTTGTTGATGGAAAAATGTATGTTGTGAATTATGCATGCTATATGTTTGAGGAAATGTTGCCATGAAGAGAAGTTTGTGTATATGATAATTTAATGAAATGGATTTAATGTCTTTATATGTGTGGTTGTGTGAGAAATAAATTGTTGAAGAGAAAATTGGATTTGAAGTGTTTTGGGTGGGGGTGTTTGAGAAGCGCCAAATGCCTAAGCAAATGGCGCCAGGGGCTGAATGTTGCTTTGGTTGTCACGGTTTCAGAGGAAGGCGCCATTTGCTAGGCAAATTGGCGCCCAGTTTATTGTTTGGGTGAGCTGTGTCTTCGGTCTGGGTTGTTTCGGCAGGAGGGGCGCCAATTCCTGGGGAATTCGGCGCCTGTGATTAGGTGTGTGTCGTGTGTGTGCTGGAATGGCACGGAACAGGGCGCCAAAATGGGCAGCCCTGCGTGTGTGTGTGCGCCTGTGAGTGGCGCGGTGCAGGGCGCCAACCGAGCGGCCCTTATGCGCCTGTGAGTGTATGTGTGCTGTGTGTGTGCGTGTGTTGCGCTAGTGGGGCGCCAAAGTGGCTGCCCCTTGGCGCCTAGGTGTCCCAAATGCGTCTAAGAGATGGTTTAGTCCCTAAGAATTAATTTAATCATTGGCGTGACTAAATAGTCCCTAAGAATTAAATTAATCCTTGGCGTGACAAAATAATCCCTTAGAGTCTAATTAAATCCTAATAGGTTAACATAAGTCCCTAAATACTAAATTAATCACAATGTGTTAAATAACCCTTGGTTACTAAATTAAACTGTTGTGGGTCAAATGGTCCTTAGGTGGGTTTTAGTCCATGAATGATGATTTAAACTAATCAATAGATTATGTGGTGAAGTGACAACCAAGTGTGAGTTAATGTTGAGGTGTTGAATTAATAAATGATGTGGGCTTCGGCCAAAGCGAAGGGTTAATAAGCGAAGGGGGCTTCGGCCAAAAGTGACGAGTTGTGTTGTGGTGATGTTTTAAGTGATGTGACAATGAATGTGGTGGTAATTAATTGTGTATGTTGCATTGTCATAGTGTCGCATAAAGCATATGCATAAAGCGAAGGGCTTGGCCAAAAAGCGAAGGGGGCTTCGGCCAAAGCGAAGGGTGCCCATTGGGCAAAAAGCGAAGGTGATGGATCCACATGCATATTGCATACATGCATAAACTCATACATTCATGGAATGCTTGTTGATACTTAATTAAATTGTGATTGTTGTCTTGGTAATATACTTGAATGGTAAATGCCTTAATTGTGAAAGGTTATTATTGCTAGATGCTTTCGCTTATAATGCTTATCTTACTTGTTATTATTTATGTAAAGAGACTCACCCTAGCATTTTATGTTGCACTGCTCTCGTGGCGACACATGCAGTAATTCCGAGTGAAGATGTCTAGGCTTCATTGGGATTTTGTGTCGGCTCTGATCTAGTAACACCGGGGATTTGGGTTTTAGCATTATTATTTTATGTCGTGGATTAAACTGAATTAAACTATGTATTGAGTGTGTTGAACTCAATTTTATTTTTCCATTCTTTGTGAACTATTTCTCGGATTCTTTTGTAAACATTAAACAGGTTTTGAGGGTTTAACCGACGTGGCTATGTTATGCATTTCACGCACTAGATGCGTTTGAATCTTTAAATATGTTTTGACGATGTTTTTATTAAATGTATCACCCTCTTTGAGGTGCGTGGACAAATTTTGAAAAACTCTAATTTTTATTAGTGTAATTAATTTTAAGTAGAAGGGGGTGTTACATTAGTGGTATCAGAGCAGTTCGGTCTGTCCGGCCAAGTTGTCTGTCATAGTCTCTATGACAACTAGGTAGTGTTAATTGTTTCTTAACGAATGTTAATCTTTGCAGATGTTAGGTTGAAAATGGCCCGAAGGATTGATCTTTGCTCTGGTGAGGCTCTGCAAGCCATAGCACAAAGCTATGGGGAGCGAGAGAGGTGGTAGAGAAGATCTTGAGGATCGCAAGTTAGCTACATTTCAACGTGAGAACCCACCTACCTTTAAAGGTAGATATGATCCGGATGGAGCATCGACATTTGAAGGAGATAGAGCGAATCTTCCGTGTTATGGCGTGCACCCCAAAGACAAAAGGTGAAATTTGGGACTCATATGCTGAAAGAAGAAGCGGATGATTGGTGGATGAGGAAGAAACAGAGGCTAGAAGCTGCAGGTGAAGAAATCACTTGGGGGTATTCAAGGAAGAGTTTACAAGGAAGTATTATCAGGAAGGCGTGCGGGCTAAAAAGGAGGTGGAGTTTTGGAATCAAACAGGAAACAAATCAGTGGTGAGTATGCGAGACAAGTTTGAAGAGTTGGTCAAGTGCGCTTACTTACTATGACAACCAAGGTGATTGAGAATTTTCCAAGTGCGTAAAATTTGAGAATGGTCTGCAGCCAGAGATTAAGAAAGCCATTGGATACCAGGAGATTCGAGATTTTGCCAAGCTAGTGGACAAGTGTAGGATTTATGAAGAAGACAGTGCTGCTGCATATAAGATTGTTAGGGAGAAGAAGAATGCTCAGTTTCGGGGAAAACCTTATGAAGTTAGTGGAGGCAAGGGGAAGTGGAAGGCTAGTGCAGGTAAAGGTTCAAGTGGGGGAGGAGAATCTGCGGGGATTGTGTGCTTTTCTTGCAAGAAACCGGGTCATAGAAGCAGTGAGTGTTCTGAGGTCCTCTGCTATAAGTGTGGTCAGAAAGATCACAAGTCTACTAACTGTGATAAGAAGGGGTCGGTTTGCTTTAATTGCGGGGAGGTGGGCCATGTTAAGGCTAATTGTACTAAGCCCAAGAGGGCGGCTAAAGGGAAGGTGTTTGCTTTGGCGGGATCAGAGGGGACAACGAGATTAGAGGTACTTGTTTTATTAATGGTACTCCTTTGATTGCTATAGTAGATCTTTGGTGCTACTCATTCTTTCATTCTTTGCATTGTGTGCCGAGAAATTGGGTCTTATTTTGTCTACTATGAGAAGGGACATGGTTATTGATATCCCACCAAAGGTTTCGATAACTACTTCACTAATGTGTGCTAGGTGTCCTCTGTCGCTTTTTGCAGAGAGTTTCTTGTTGACCTTATTTGCTTGCCTTTAGGAGGTTTGGACATCATTCTTGGTATGGAGTGGTTAGTTGATAACCAAGTGCATATTAATTGTGCTAGTAGATCCGTGAGCTTTCCTTCTACTAAGGGAGAAGAGCCTGCATTGTTGCATTCTGGTCAGTTGCATAGAGCTATGAAGGGAGAAGTTAAGCTGTTTTCATTGATGGCATCGTTGTCCGTTGAGAGCCAAGCTAAGATTGAAGAGTTGCCAATAGTTCGTGGATTTCCTGAAGTGTTTCCCGATGAAATTCCAGATGTGCGCTGAAAGAGAAATAGAGTTTGGTATTGATCTAGTGCCAGGCACTAGACCCGTGTCTATGGCTCCCTATAGGATGTCTGCATCCGAATTATCTGAGTTGAAGAGTCGGTTAGAGGACTTACTTGAGAAGAAGTTCATAAGACCTAGTGTGTCACCTTGGGAGCGCCGGTACTTTTGGTGAAGAAGAAAGATGGAAGTATGCGGCTTTGCATTGATTATAGGCAGTGAACAAAGTAACAATCAAGAACAAGTATCCACTTTAGAATTGACGATCCGATGGACCCGACTAGTTGGTGCTAAGGTGTTTAGCAAAATTGATTTGAGATCGGGCTATCATCAGTTAAAGTGAAAGATGAGGATATTCGTAAGACCGCATTCGGGGCGAGATATGGGCATTATGAGTATTCGTAATGCCGTTTGGTGTCACTAATGCACGAGGGTGTTTATGGAGTACATGAACCGTATTTTCCATAACTACTTGGATCGGTTTGTGGTGGTTTTCATAGATGACATTTTGGTATACTCTAAGTCCGGAGAGGAACATGCAGAGCATTTGAAGTTAGTGCTAGAAGTGTTGAAAGAGAAAAAGTTGTATGCTAAGTTGTCAAAGTGTGACTTTTGGTTGAAGGAAGTGAGCTTTCTAGGTCATATTATTTACGGTGAGGGGATTGCAGTAGATCCATCTAAAGTTGATGCGGTGATGCGGTGGGAGGCTCTAAGTCGATTCTGAGATTAGAAGCTTTCTTGGATTAGCGGGATATTATAGGAGGTTTATTGAGGGGTTTTCAAAGTTGGCACTCCCGCTAACTCAATTAACTTGTAAAGGAAAGGCGTTTGTGTGGGATTCCAAATGTGAAGAAAGTTTCCAAGAATTGAAAAGAAGGTTGACAACATCACCTGTTTTGACATTGCCCAAATCTGGAGAGCCTTTTGTAGTATATTGCGATGCGTCTAAAATGGGGCTAGGAGGTGTTTTGATGCAAAATGGTAAGTAGTGGCTTATGCCTCAAGACAGTTGAGGATTCATGAAAAGAATTACCCCACTCACGATTTGGAGCTTGCGGCAATTGTTTTTGCTTTGAAGATTTGGAGACATTATTTGTATGGTTCTAAGTTTGAGGTATTCAGTGATCATAAGGGATTGCAGTATCTGTTTGACCAGAAAGAATTGAATATGAGGCAAAGGAGATGGTTAGAATTGTTGAAAGACTATGACTTTAGCTTGAACTATCATCCGGGGAAAGCTAATGTGGTAGCTGATGCTTTGAGTAGGAAGTCTTTACATGTATCTGCAATGATGGTGAAAGAGCTTGAATTAATTGAACAGTTTCGAGATTTGAGTCTAGTCTGCGAGGTGACACCTAAGAGTGTGAGATTGGGTGTGTTGAAGATTCACAATGAATTTTTGAATGTTATTCGGGAAGCTCAAAAGAAGGACATTAAACCTGGTTGAGATTGCGGTTGGGATTGACCACTCTCGAGTGAAGATTATGTGATAGATGAGCAGGATGTGTTAAGGTACAGTGGGAGGATTTGCATTCCTAATGATGATGAGATTAAGAAGGCAATTCTAGAGGAGGGCATCGGAGTAAGTTGAGTATCCACAGGGGCCACTAAAATGTACCCAAGATTTGAAAGAGACTGCATCGTGGCACAGTATGAAGCGAGATGTGGCTCGGTTTGTGTATGCTTGCTTAGCGTGTCGAAATCGAAGGTAGAACATCGAAGCAGCAGGATTGATGCAACCATTGGATGTTCTGAATGGAAGTGGGATAGTATCTCCATGGATTTTGTGGTGGTTTGGACTACGGTGAGGGATTTGATACTATATGGGTGGTTGTTGATAGATTGACTAAATCTGCGCACTTTTTACCGATTAATATTACTTATCGATTCAGAGGTTAGCAGATATCTATGTCAAGGCGATTGTGAAGTGCATGGTGTGCCCCGAGTATTGTGTGCGATAGGGATCCTAGGTTCACTTCCGGAGTTTTGGAGAAGTCTGCAAGAGGCTTTGGGTTCCAAATTGAGATTGAGTTGACATATCATCCCAGCATGGATGGGCGAGACGGAGAGGACAATTCAATCACTTGAGGATTTGTTGAGAGCATGTGTTCTCGAAAGCGAGGGAGGTTCATGGGATTCTCATTTGCCACCGATTGAATTCACTTACAATAATGATTTTCATTCGAGTATCGGGATGGCGCCTTTTGAGGCATTGTACGGGAGGAGATGTAGGACTCCATTGTGTTGGTACGAAACTGGAGAAAGTGTGGTACTAGGTCCCGAGTTGGTGCGTGAGACCACGAGAGAAAGTGAAGATGATTAGAGAGAAGATGAAGGCCTCACGAGTAGAGCAGAAGAGTTACCATGATAAGAGAAGGAAGGATCTAGAGTTTGTTTGGTGATCATGTACTTTTGAGAGTTACTCCAACGACAGGTGTAGGTCGTGCGTTGAAGTCTAAGAAGTTAACTCCGCGTTTAAGATTTCAGAGAGAGTTGGAAAAGTTGCTTATCGGGTGGCCTTGCCACCTAATCTTGCTAATCTGCATGATGTATTCCATGTGTCTCGATTGCGAAAGTATGTGCGACCGTCCCATGTAGTGCATGGATGGATGATGTAGAGGTGAGGAGAACCTTACGGTGGAGACTATGCCGGTTAGGATTGAGGACCGTGAGGTGAAGGTCTTGAGAGGCAAAGAAATCAATTTGGTGAAGGTAGTGTGGTTAGGAGCGGTGGGTGAGAGCATGACTTGGGAGTTGGAAAGCAAGATGAAGGAGGCCTATCAGGAGTTGTTCGATCTGGTAATTTCGAGGACGAAATTCTTTAAGTGGGGAGAGTTTACGCCCAAAATAATTTAATTATTTATCTAATTAAGTTATTTAAGGCTTGCAACTTTTAATTAAATTAATTAATTAAGTTGGGTTTATTTTATCAAAAAGGGGGTCTAGTTTATTTAAGTGGAATAATTGAGTTAGAGTTCATTTTATTTTATTTTCAGGGGGTATGTAAATAAGTAAAAAGAGTGGTGCAAATAAGGGCCCAAGTCACTTAATGACCCAAGCCCAATTGCCTAAAAACCCCAAAAACCCTACACAAGGTCTCATAACCCTCATTTGAAAGGAAAAGCAACGAAGGGAATAGAGAGGGAGGAGGAGACAGCCGCGTGAAGGAGTGGAGAGAAAAGGAAGAAGCTTTCCTTGAAGAATCTTGTGCTAGTAAGTAAGTTTTGGTCCCAATCTCCATCATTTCTTCTCCTTGTTCCATTTCCTTAAGTTTTAGTGTCTCATTCCTTCCATGTTGTTGATTGTTGCGTTTTACCCCAAGGAGTAGGAGGGTCACGTTTTTCCAGCAGCTAGGGAGGGTGGAAAATACTCCATTCTTGTAGTTCTTGGTGTTGGCTTGGAGGTTTTAACTTAAACAAGGTTAGGGGACTCTCCATTACATCTATAATAATTAGTAGGATATGTTTATAGGTGAAATAGCTCTAGGAATGATTTGTTGTGTGAAATTGATGTGATTGTATGTTGGTTGATATGTGAATTGCTTGCTATTGTTGATATCACATTGCTTGTTGATGGAAAAATGTATGTTGTGAATTATGCATGCTATATGTTTGAGGAAATGTTGCCATGAAGAGAAGTTTGTGTATATGATAATTTAATGAAATGGATTTAATGTCTTTATATGTGTGGTTGTGTGAGAAATAAATTGTTGAAGAAGAAAATTGGATTTGAAGTGTTTTGGGTGGGGGTGTTTGAGGGGCGCAAATGCCTAAGCAAATGGCGCAGGGGCTGAATGTTCTTTGGTTGTCACGGTTTGTGCGGGAAGGCGCCATTTGCTAGGCAAATTGGCGCCCGATTTCATCTGTTTAGGTGAGTGTGTCTTGATGCAGGTTGTTTGGCGGGGCGCCAATTCACGGGAATTCGGCGCTGTGATTAGGTGTGTGTGGCGTGTGTGTCTTTGGAATGGCGCGGAGCAGGCGCGCCAAAATGGGCAGCCCCTGCGTGTGTGTGTGCGCTGTGAGTGGCGCGGTGCGGTGCGGCGCCAACCGAGCGGCCCTTATGCGCTGTGAGTGTATGTGTCTTTGTGTGTGTGCGTGTGTTGCGCTAGTGGGCGCCAAAGTGGCTGCCCCTTGGCGCTAGGTGTCCCAAATGCGTCTAAGAGATGGTTTAGTCCCTAAGAATTAATTTAATCATTGGCGTGACTAAATAGTCCCTAAGAATTAAATTAATCCTTGGCGTGACAAAATAATCCCTTAGAGTCTAATTAAATCCTAATAGGTTAACATAAGTCCCTAAATACTAAATTAATCACAATGTGTTAAATAACCCTTGGTTACTAAATTAAAGCTCATTGTGGGTCAAATGGTCTTTAGGTGGGTTTTAGTCCATGAATGATGATTTAAACTAATCAATAGATTATGTGGTGAAGTGACAACCAAGTGTGAGTTAATGTTGAGGTGTTGAATTAATAAATGATGTGGGCTTCGGCCAAAGCGAAGGGTTAATAAGCGAAGGGGGCTTCGGCCAAAAGTGACGAGTTGTGTTGTGGTGATGTTTTAAGTGATGTGACAATGAATGTGGTGGTAATTAATTGTGTATGTTGCATTGTCATAGTGTCGCATAAAGCATATGCATAAAGCGAAGGGCTTCGGCCAAAAAGCGAAGGGGCTTGACGAAAGCGAAGGGTGCCCATTGGGCAAAAAGCGAAGGTGATGGATCCACATGCATATTGCATACATGCATAAACTCATACATTCATGGAATGCTTGTTGATACTTAATTAAATTGTGATTGTTGTCTTGGTAATATACTTGAATGGTAAATGCCTTAATTGTGAAAGGTTATTATTGCTAGATGCTTTCTGCTTATAATGCTTATCTTACTTGTTATTATTTATGTAAAGAGACTCACCCTAGCATTTTATGTTGCCTGCTCTCGTGGCGACATGCAGGTATTCTGAGTGAAGATGTCTAGGCTTCATTGGGATTTTGTGTCGGCTCGATCTAGTAACACACCGGGGATTTGGGTTTTAGCATTATTATTTTATGTCGTGGATTAAACTGAATTAAACTATGTATTGAGTGTGTTGAACTCAATTTTATTTTTCCGCTGCTGTGAACTATTTCTGGATTACTGTAAACATTAAACAGGTTTTGAGGGTTTAACCCACGTGGCTATGTTATGCATTTCACGCACTAGATGCGTTTGAATCTTTAAATATGTTTTGACGATGTTTTTATTAAATGTATCACCCTCTTTGAGGCGCGTGGACAAATTTTGAAAAACTCTGATTTTTATTAGTGTAATTAATTTTAAGTAGAAGGGGGTTCATTTTAAATCGAACGGGAGATTTGATAACGTTAGTTTCTTTAAGGGAGTTCGATGAATGTGATACAGAACATTTTGAGTCCGGTTTACAATGTGTCTCGTCTTCGTTCTAACTTAAACAAGGGATTTGATCACGTTAAGTTTTTCAAAGGAGATAGGTAATAGTGATAGTGAACTCTTTGAATAAAGTTTACCAAGTGTTTCTTCTTCTTTGTAACTCGGACCGGAGAGTTGATCACGTTAATTCCTTCAAAGAAGATCGGTGAACATGATAGTGAAAATTTTAAGTCTATTTTACCTAGTGTTTCAACTTGGTTCAAACTCGGACTTGAGAGTTGATCATGTTATGTTCTTCAAGGGAGATTAATGAACGTGTTAGTGAAATCTTTGAGTCCGGTTTAACAAGTGTTTCGACTTGGTTCTAACAAAGACTAGAGAGTTGATCATGTTAAGTTCTTCAAAAGAGATCAGTGAATGTGATAGTGAACTCTTTGAGTCCAGTTTACCAAGTGTTTCATCGTCGTTCTAACTCGGAAAAGATAGTTGACCATGTTAAATCCTACATAGAGAGCGCAAAATGTGATAGTGAACTATTTGAGTCGGGTTTACCAAGTATTACATCTTCATTTTAAATCGAACGGGAAATTTGATCACGTTAGTTTCTTTAAGGGAGTTCGATGAATGTGATAGAGAACATTTTGAGTCCGGTTTACCATGTGTTACATCTTCGTTCTAACTTAAACAAGGGATTTGATCTCACGTTAAGTTTTTCAAAGGAGATAGGTAATAGTGATAGTGAACTCTTTGAATAAAGTTTACCAAGTGTTTCGTCTTCTTTGTAACTCGGACCGGAGAGTTGATCACGTTAATTCCTTCAAAGAAGATCGGTGAACGTGATAGTGAAATTTTTAAGTCTATTTTACCAAGTGTTTCAACTTGGATCAAACTCGGACTTTAGAGTTGATCATGTTTATGTTCTTCAAGGGAGATTAATGAACGTGTTAGTGAAATCTTTGAGTCCGGTTTAACAAGTGTTTCGACATGGTTCTAACAAAGACTAGAGAGTTGATCATGTTAAGTTCTTCTAAAGAGATCAGTGAATGTGATAGTGATTTCTTTGAGTCCAGTTTACCAAGTGTTTCATCGTCGTTCTAACTCGGAAAAGATAGTTGACCACGTTAAATCCTACATAGATAGCGCAAAATGTGAAAGTGAACCATTTGAGTCGGGTTTACCAAGTGTTACATCTTCATTTTAAATCGAACGGGAGATTTGATTACGTTAGTTTCTTTAAGGGAGTTCGATGAATGTTATAGAGAACATTTTGAGTCCGGTTTACCATGTGTTTCGTCTTCGTTCTAACTTAAACAAGGGATTTGATCACGTTAAGTTTTTCAAAGGAGATAGGTAATAGTGATAGTGAACTCTTTGAATAAAGTTTACCAAGTGTTTCGTCTTCTTTGTAACTTTCGGACCAGGAGAGTTGATCACGTTAATTCCTTCAAAGAAGATCGGTGAGCGTGATAGTGAAATTTTTAAGTCTATTTTACCAAGTGTTTCAACTTGGTTCAAACTCGGACTTGAGAGTTGATCATGTTATGTTCTTGAGGGAGATTAATGAGCGTGTTAGTGAAATATTTGAGTCGGTTTAACAAGTGTTTCGACTTGGTTCTAACAAAGACTAGAGAGTTGATCATGTTAAGTTCTTCAAAGAGATCGGTGAATGTGATAGTGAACTCTTTGAGTCGGTTTACCAAGTGTTTCATCGTCGTTCTAACTTTCGGAAAAGATAGTTACCACGTTAAATCCTACATAGAGAGCGCAAAATGTGATAGTGAACTATTTGAGTCGGGTTTACCAAGTATTACATCTTCATTTTAAATCGAACGGGAAATTTGATCACGTTAGTTTCTTTAAGGGAGTTCGATGAATGTGATAGAGAACATTTTGAGTCTGGTTTACCATGTGTTTCATCTTCGTTCTAACTTAAACAAGGGATTTGATCACGTTAAGTTTTTCAAAGGAGATAGGTAATAGTGATAGTGAACTCTTTGAATAAATTTACCAAGTGTTTCGTCTTCTTTGTAACTCGGACCGGAGAGTTGATCACGTTAATTCCTTCAAAGAAGATCGGTGAACGTGATAGTGAAAATTTTAAGTCTATTTTACCTAGTGTTTCAACTTGGTTCAAACTCGGACTTGAGAGTTGATCATGTTATGTTCTTCAAGGGAGATTAATGAACGTTTTAGTGAAATATTTGAGTCCGGTTTAACAAGTGTTTCGACATGGTTCTAACAAAGACTAGAGAGTTGATCATGTTAAGTTCTTCAAAAGAGATCAGTGAATGTGATAGTTATTTCTTTGTGTCCAGTTTACCAAGTGTTTCATCGTCGTTCTAACTCGGAAAAGATAGTTGACCACGTTAAATCCTACATAGATAGCGCAAAATGTGAAAGTGAACCATTTGAGTCGGGTTTACCAAGTGTTACATCTTCATTTTAAATCGAACGGGAGATTTGATCACGTTAGTTTCTTTAAGGGAGTTCGATGAATGTTATAGAGAACATTTTGAGTCCGGTTTACCATGTGTTTCATCTTCGTTCTAACTTAAACAAAGGATTTGATCACGTTAAGTTTTTCAAAGGAGATAGGTAATAGTGATAGTGAACTCTTTGAATAAAGTTTACCAAGTGTTTCGTCTTCTTTGTAACTCGGGATAGGAGAGTTGATCACGTTAATTCCTTCAAAGAAGATCGGTGAACGTGATAGTGAAAATTTTAAGTCTATTTTACCTAGTGTTTCAACTTGGTTCAAACTCGGACTTGAGAGTTGATCATGTTATGTTCTTCAAGGGAGATTAATGAACGTGTTAGTGAAATATTTGAGTCCGGTTTAACAAGTGTTTCGACTTGGTTCTAACAAAGACTAGAGAGTTGATCATGTTAAGTTCTTCAAAAGAGATATGTGAATGTGATAGTGAACTCTTTGAGTCGATTTACCAAGTGTTTCATCGTCGTTCTAACTTTCGGAAAAGATAGTTGACCACGTTAAATCCTACATAGAGAGCGCAAAATGTGATAGTGAACTATTTGAGTCGGGTTTACCAAGTATTACATCTTCATTTTAAATCGAACGGGAAATTTGATCACGTTAGTTTCTTTAAGGGAGTTCGATGAATGTGATAGAGAACATTTTGAGTCCGGTTTACCATGTGTTTCATCTTCGTTCTAACTTAAACAAAGGATTTGATCACGTTAAGTTTTTCAAAGGAGATAGGTAATAGTGATAGTGAACTCTTTGAATAAAGTTTACCAAGTGTTTCGTCTTCTTTGTAACTTTCGGATTGGAGAGTTGATCACGTTAATTCCTTCAAAGAAGATCGGTGAACGTGATAGTGAAAATTTTAAGTCTATTTTACCTAGTGTTTTAACTTGGTTCAAACTCGGACTTGAGAGTTGATCATGTTATGTTCTTCGAGGGAGATTAATGAACGTTTTAGTGAAATATTTGAGTCCGGTTTAACAAGTGTTTCGACATGGTTCTAACAAAGACTAGAGAGTTGATCATGTTAAGTTCTTCAAAAGAGATCAGTGAATGTGATAGTTATTTCTTTGTGTCCAGTTTACCAAGTGTTTCATCGTCGTTCTAACTCGGAAAAGATAGTTGACCACGTTAAATCCTACATAGATAGCGCAAAATGTGAAAGTGAACCATTTGAGTCGGGTTTACCAAGTGTTACATCTTCATTTTAAATCGAACGGGAGATTTGATGACGTTAGTTTCTTTAAGGGAGTTCGATGAATGTGATAGAGAACATTTTGAGTCGGTTTACCATGTGTTTCGTCTTCGTTCTCTAGCTTAAACAAGGGATTTGATCACGTTAAGTTTTCAAAGGAGATAGGTAATAGTGATAGTGAACTCTTTGAATAAAGTTTACCAAGTGTTTCTTCTTCTTTGTAACTTTCGGATGGGAGAGTTGATCACGTTAATTCCTTCAAAGAAGATCGGTGAGCGTGATAGTGAAATTTTTAAGTCTATTTTACCAAGTGTTTCAACTTGGTTCAAACTCGGACTTGAGAGTTGATCATGTTATGTTCTTGAGGAGATTAATGAGCGTGTTAGTGAAATATTTGAGTCGGTTTAACAAGTGTTTTGACTTGGTTCTAACAAAGACTAGAGAGTTGATCATGTTAAGTTCTTCAAAAGAGATCGGTGAATGTGATAGTGAACTCTTTGAGTCGTTTACCAAGTGTTTCATCGTCGTTCTAACTCGGAAAAGATAGTTGACCACGTTAAATCCTACATAGAGAGCGCAAAATGTGATAGTGAACTATTTGAGTCGGGTTTACCAAGTATTACATCTTCATTTTAAATCGAACGGGAAATTTGATCACGTTAGTTTCTTTAAGGGAGTTCGATGAATGTGATAGAGAACATTTTGAGTCCGGTTTACCATGTGTTTCATCTTCGTTCTAACTTAAACAAGGGATTTGATCACGTTAAGTTTTTCAAAGGAGATAGGTAATAGTGATAGTGAACTCTTTGAATAAAGTTTACCAAGTGTTTCGTCTTCTTTGTAACTCGGACCGGAGAGTTGATCACGTTAATTCCTTCAAAGAAGATCGGTGAACGTGATAGTGAAAATTTTAAGTCTATTTTACCTAGTGTTTCAACTTGGTTCAAACTCGGACTTGAGAGTTGATCATGTTATGTTCTTCAAGGGAGATTAATGAACGTTTTAGTGAAATATTTGAGTCCGGTTTAACAAGTGTTTCGACATGGTTCTAACAAAGACTAGAGAGTTGATCATGTTAAGTTCTTCAAAAGAGATCAGTGAATGTGATAGTTATTTCTTTGTGTCCAGTTTACCAAGTGTTTCATCGTCGTTCTAACTCGGAAAAGATAGTTGACCACGTTAAATCCTACATAGATAGCGCAAAATGTGAAAGTGAACCATTTGAGTCGGGTTTACCAAGTGTTACATCTTCATTTTAAATCGAACGGGAGATTTGATCACGTTAGTTTCTTTAAGGGAGTTCGATGAATGTTATAGAGAACATTTTGAGTCCGGTTTACCATGTGTTTCATCTTCGTTCTAACTTAAACAAAGGATTTGATCACGTTAAGTTTTTCAAAGGAGATAGGTAATAGTGATAGTGAACTCTTTGAATAAAGTTTACCAAGTGTTTCGTCTTCTTTGTAACTCGGACCGGAGAGTTGATCACGTTAATTCCTTCAAAGAAGATCGGTGAACGTGATAGTGAAAATTTTAAGTCTATTTTACCTAGTGTTTCAACTTGGTTCAAACTCGGACTTGAGAGTTGATCATGTTATGTTCTTCAGGAGATTAATGAGCGTGTTAGTGAAATATTTGAGTCCGGTTTAACAAGTGTTTCGACTTGGTTCTAACAAAGACTAGAGAGTTGATCATGTTAAGTTCTTCAAAAGAGATCAGTGAATGTGATAGTGAACTCTTTGAGTCCAGTTTACCAAGTGTTTCATCGTCGTTCTAACTCGGAAAAGATAGTTGACCACGTTAAATCCTACATAGAGAGCGCAAAATGTGATAGTGAACTATTTGAGTCGGGTTTACCAAGTGTTACATCTTCATTTTAAATCGAACGGGAGATTTGATAACGTTAGTTTCTTTAAGGGAGTTCGATGAATGTGATACAGAACATTTTGAGTCCGGTTTACCATGTGTTTCATCTTCGTTCTAGCTTAAACAAGGGATTTGATCACGTTAAGTTTTCAAAGGAGATAGGTAATAGTGATAGTGAACTCTTTGAATAAAGTTTACCAAGTGTTTCGTCTTCTTTGTAACTTTCGGGATTGGAGAGTTGATCACGTTAATTCCTTCAAAGAAGATCGGTGAGCGTGATAGTGAAAATTTTAAGTCTATTTTACCTAGTGTTTCAACTTGGTTCAAACTCGGACTTGAGAGTTGATCATGTTATGTTCTTGAGGAGATTAATGAGCGTGTTAGTGAAATATTTGAGTCGGTTTAACAAGTGTTTCGACTTGGTTCTAACAAAGACTAGAGAGTTGATCATGTTAAGTTCTTCAAAAGAGATCGGTGAATGTGATAGTGAACTCTTTGAGTCGATTTTTACCAAGTGTTTCATCGTCGTTCTAACTCGGAAAAGATAGTTGACCACGTTAAATCCTACATAGAGAGCGCAAAATGTGATAGTGAACTATTTGAGTCGGGTTTACCAAGTATTACATCTTCATTTTAAATCGAACGGGAAATTTGATCACGTTAGTTTCTTTAAGGGAGTTCGATGAATGTGATAGAGAACATTTTGAGTCCGGTTTACCATGTGTTTCATCTTCGTTCTAACTTAAACAAAGGATTTGATCACGTTAAGTTTTTCAAAGGAGATAGGTAATAGTGATAGTGAACTCTTTGAATAAAGTTTACCAAGTGTTTCGTCTTCTTTGTAACTCGGACCGGAGAGTTGATCACGTTAATTCCTTCAAAGAAGATCGGTGAACGTGATAGTGAAAATTTTAAGTCTATTTTACCTAGTGTTTCAACTTGGTTCAAACTCGGACTTGAGAGTTGATCATGTTATGTTCTTCAAGGGAGATTAATGAGCGTTTTAGTGAAATATTTGAGTCAGGTTTAACAAGTGTTTTGACATGGTTCTAACAAAGACTAGAGAGTTGATCATGTTAAGTTCTTCAAAAAGAGATCGGTGAATGTGATAGTTATTTCTTTGTGTCGGTTTACCAAGTGTTTCATCGTCGTTCTAACTTTCGGAAAAGATAGTTGACCACGTTAAATCCTACATAGATAGCGCAAAAAAATGTGAAAGTGAACCATTTGAGTCGGGTTTACCAAGTGTTACATCTTCATTTTAAATCGAGCGGGAGATTTGATCACGTTAGTTTCTTTAAGGGAGTTCGATGAATGTGATAGAGAACATTTTGAGTCGGTTTACCATGTGTTTCGTCTTCGTTCTAACAAACAAGGGATTTGATCACGTTAAGTTTTCAAAGGAGATAGGTAATAGTGATAGTGAACTCTTTGAATAAAGTTTACCAAGTGTTTCTTCTTCTTTGTAACTCGGACCGGAGAGTTGATCACGTTAATTCCTTCAAAGAAGATCGGTGAACGTGATAGTGAAATTTTTAAGTCTATTTTACCAAGTGTTTCAACTTGGTTCAAACTCGGACTTGAGAGTTGATCATGTTATGTTCTTGAGGAGATTAATGAGCGTGTTAGTGAAATATTTGAGTCCGGTTTAACAAGTGTTTCGACTTGGTTCTAACAAAGACTAGAGAGTTGATCATGTTAAGTTCTTCAAAAGAGATCAGTGAATGTGATAGTGAACTCTTTGAGTCCAGTTTACCAAGTGTTTCATCGTCGTTCTAACTCGGAAAAGATAGTTGACCACGTTAAATCCTACATAGAGAGCGCAAAATGTGATAGTGAACTATTTGAGTCGGGTTTACCAAGTATTACATCTTCATTTTAAATCGAACGGGAAATTTGATCACGTTAGTTTCTTTAAGGGAGTTCGATGAATGTGATAGAGAACATTTTGAGTCCGGTTTACCATGTGTTTCATCTTCGTTCTAACTTAAACAAGGGATTTGATCACGTTAAGTTTTTCAAAGGAGATAGGTAATAGTGATAGTGAACTCTTTGAATAAAGTTTACCAAGTGTTTCGTCTTCTTTGTAACTCGGACCGGAGAGTTGATCACGTTAATTCCTTCAAAGAAGATCGGTGAACGTGATAGTGAAAATTTTAAGTCTATTTTACCTAGTGTTTCAACTTGGTTCAAACTCGGACTTGAGAGTTGATCATGTTATGTTCTTCAAGGGAGATTAATGAACGTTTTAGTGAAATATTTGAGTCCGGTTTAACAAGTGTTTCGACATGGTTCTAACAAAGACTAGAGAGTTGATCATGTTAAGTTCTTCAAAAGAGATCAGTGAATGTGATAGTTATTTCTTTGTGTCCAGTTTACCAAGTGTTTCATCGTCGTTCTAACTCGGAAAAGATAGTTGACCACGTTAAATCCTACATAGATAGCGCAAAATGTGAAAGTGAACCATTTGAGTCGGGTTTACCAAGTGTTACATCTTCATTTTAAATCGAACGGGAGATTTGATCACGTTAGTTTCTTTAAGGGAGTTCGATGAATGTGATAGAGAACATTTTGAGTCCGGTTTACCATGTGTTTCATCTTCGTTCTAACTTAAACAAAGGATTTGATCACGTTAAGTTTTTCAAAGGAGATAGGTAATAGTGATAGTGAACTCTTTGAATAAAGTTTACCAAGTGTTTCGTCTTCTTTGTAACTTTCGGACGGAGAGTTGATCACGTTAATTCCTTCAAAGAAGATCGGTGAGCGTGATAGTGAAAATTTTAAGTCTATTTTACCTAGTGTTTCAACTTGGTTCAAACTCGGACTTGAGAGTTGATCATGTTATGTTCTTGAGGAGATTAATGAGCGTGTTAGTGAAATATTTGAGTCGGTTTAACAAGTGTTTCGACTTGGTTCTAACAAAGACTAGAGAGTTGATCATGTTAAGTTCTTCAAAAGAGATCGGTGAATGTGATAGTGAACTCTTTGAGTCGGTTTACCAAGTGTTTCATCGTCGTTCTAACTTTCGGAAAAGATAGTTGACCACGTTAAATCCTACATAGAAGCGCAAAATGTGATAGTGAACTATTTGAGTCGGGTTTACCAAGTGTTACATCTTCATTTTAAATCGAGCGGGAGATTTGATACGTTAGTTTCTTTAAGGGAGTTCGATGAATGTGATAGAGAACATTTTGAGTCAGGTTTACCATGTGTTTCGTCTTCGTTCTAGCTTAAACAAGGGATTTGATCACGTTAAGTTTTCAAAGGAGATAGGTAATAGTGATAGTGAACTCTTTGAATAAAGTTTACCAAGTGTTTCGTCTTCTTTGTAACTTTCGGACCGGAGAGTTGATCACGTTAATTCCTTCAAAGAAGATCGGTGAGCGTGATAGTGAAAATTTTAAGTCTATTTTACCAAGTGTTTCAACTTGGTTCAAACTCGGACTTGAGAGTTGATCATGTTATGTTCTTGAGGAGATTAATGAGCGTGTTAGTGAAATATTTGAGTCGGTTTAACAAGTGTTTCGACTTGGTTCTAACAAAGACTAGAGAGTTGATCATGTTAAGTTCTTCAAAGAGATCGGTGAATGTGATAGTGAACTCTTTGAGTCGGTTTACCAAGTGTTTCATCGTCGTTCTAACTTTCGGAAAAGATAGTTGACCACGTTAAATCCTACATAGAGAAGCGCAAAATGTGATAGTGAACTATTTGAGTCGGGTTTACCAAGTATTACATCTTCATTTTAAATCGAGCGGGAAATTTGATCACGTTAGTTTCTTTAAGGGAGTTCGATGAATGTGATAGAGAACATTTTGAGTCGGTTTACCATGTGTTTCATCTTCGTTCTAGCAAAAAAGGGATTTGATCACGTTAAGTTTTCAAAGGAGATAGGTAATAGTGATAGTGAACTCTTTGAATAAAGTTTACCAAGTGTTTCGTCTTCTTTGTAACTTTCGGACCGGAGAGTTGATCACGTTAATTCCTTCAAAGAAGATCGGTGAGCGTGATAGTGAAAATTTTAAGTCTATTTTACCTAGTGTTTCAACTTGGTTCAAACTCGGACTTGAGAGTTGATCATGTTATGTTCTTGAGGAGATTAATGAGCGTGTTAGTGAAATATTTGAGTCGGTTTAACAAGTGTTTCGACTTGGTTCTAACAAAGACTAGAGAGTTGATCATGTTAAGTTCTTCAAAAGAGATCGGTGAATGTGATAGTGAACTCTTTGAGTCGATTTACCAAGTGTTTCATCGTCGTTCTAACTTCGGAAAAGATAGTTGACCACGTTAAATCCTACATAGAGAGCGCAAAATGTGATAGTGAACTATTTGAGTCGGGTTTACCAAGTATTACATCTTCATTTTAAATCGAGCGGGAGATTTGATCACGTTAGTTTCTTTAAGGGAGTTCGATGAATGTGATAGAGAACATTTTGAGTCAGGTTTACCATGTGTTTCATCTTCGTTCTAAGCAAACAAGGGATTTGATCACGTTAAGTTTTTCAAAGGAGATAGGTAATAGTGATAGTGAACTCTTTGAATAAGTTTACCAAGTGTTTCGTCTTCTTTGTAACTTTCGGACCGGAGAGTTGATCACGTTAATTCCTTCAAAGAAGATCGGTGAGCGTGATAGTGAAATTTTTAAGTCTATTTTACCAAGTGTTTCAACTTGGTTCAAACTCGGACTTGAGAGTTGATCATGTTATGTTCTTGAGGAGATTAATGAGCGTGTTAGTGAAATATTTGAGTCGGTTTAACAAGTGTTTCGACTTGGTTCTAACAAAGACTAGAGAGTTGATCATGTTAAGTTCTTCAAAGAGATCGGTGAATGTGATAGTGAACTCTTTGAGTCGGTTTACCAAGTGTTTCATCGTCGTTCTAACTTTCGGAAAAGATAGTTGACCACGTTAAATCCTACATAGAAGCGCAAAATGTGATAGTGAACTATTTGAGTCGGGTTTACCAAGTGTTACATCTTCATTTTAAATCGAGCGGGAGATTTGATCACGTTAGTTTCTTTAAGGGAGTTCGATGAATGTGATAGAGAACATTTTGAGTCGGTTTACCATGTGTTTCATCTTCGTTCTAACTTAAACAAGGGATTTGATCACGTTAAGTTTTTCAAAGGAGATAGGTAATAGTGATAGTGAACTCTTTGAATAAAGTTTACCAAGTGTTTTCGTCTTCTTTGTAACTCGGATAGGAGAGTTGATCACGTTAATTCCTTCAAAGAAGATCGGTGAGCGTGATAGTGAAAATTTTAAGTCTATTTTACCTAGTGTTTCAACTTGGTTCAAACTCGGACTTGAGAGTTGATCATGTTATGTTCTTGAGGAGATTAATGAGCGTTTTAGTGAAATATTTGAGTCGGTTTAACAAGTGTTTTGACATGGTTCTAACAAAGACTAGAGAGTTGATCATGTTAAGTTCTTCAAAGAGATCGGTGAATGTGATAGTGAACTCTTTGAGTCGGTTTACCAAGTGTTTCATCGTCGTTCTAACTTTCGGAAAAGATAGTTGACCACGTTAAATCCTACATAGAGAGCGCAAAATGTGATAGTGAACTATTTGAGTCGGGTTTACCAAGTGTTACATCTTCATTTTAAATCGAGCGGGAGATTTGATCACGTTAGTTTCTTTAAGGAGTTCGATGAATGTGATAGAGAACATTTTGAGTCCGGTTTACCATGTGTTTCATCTTCGTTCTAACTTAACAAGGGATTTGATCACGTTAAGTTTTCAAAGGAGATAGGTAATAGTGATAGTGAACTCTTTGAATAAAGTTTACCAAGTGTTTCGTCTTCTTTGTAACTCGGATAGGAGAGTTGATCACGTTAATTCCTTCAAAGAAGATCGGTGAGCGTGATAGTGAAATTTTTAAGTCTATTTTACCAAGTGTTTCAACTTGGTTCAAACTCGGACTTGAGAGTTGATCATGTTATGTTCTTGAGGAGATTAATGAGCGTGTTAGTGAAATATTTGAGTCGGTTTAACAAGTGTTTGACTTGGTTCTAACAAAGACTAGAGAGTTGATCATGTTAAGTTCTTCAAAAGAGATCGGTGAATGTGATAGTGAACTCTTTGAGTCGGTTTACCAAGTGTTTCATCGTCGTTCTAACTCGGAAAAGATAGTTGACCACGTTAAATCCTACATAGAGAGCGCAAAATGTGATAGTGAACTATTTGAGTCGGGTTTACCAAGTGTTACATCTTCATTTTAAATCGAACGGGAGATTTGATCACGTTAGTTTCTTTAAGGGAGTTCGATGAATGTGATAGAGAACATTTTGAGTCCGGTTTACCATGTGTTTCATCTTCGTTCTAACTTAAACAAAGGGATTTGATCACGTTAAGTTTTCAAAGGAGATAGGTAATAGTGATAGTGAACTCTTTGAATAAAGTTTACCAAGTGTTTTCGTCTTCTTTGTAACTTTCGGACCGGAGAGTTGATCACGTTAATTCCTTCAAAGAAGATCGGTGAACGTGATAGTGAAAATTTTAAGTCTATTTTACCTAGTGTTTCAACTTGGTTCAAACTCGGACTTGAGAGTTGATCATGTTATGTTCTTCAGGAGATTAATGAGCGTGTTAGTGAAATATTTGAGTCGGTTTAACAAGTGTTTCGACTTGGTTCTAACAAAGACTAGAGAGTTGATCATGTTAAGTTCTTCAAAGAGATCGGTGAATGTGATAGTGAACTCTTTGAGTCCGGTTTACCAAGTGTTTCATCGTCGTTCTAACTTTCGGAAAAGATAGTTGACCACGTTAAATCCTACATAGAGAGCGCAAAATGTGATAGTGAACTATTTGAGTCGGGTTTACCAAGTGTTACATCTTCATTTTAAATCGAGCGGGAAATTTGATCACGTTAGTTTCTTTAAGGGAGTTCGATGAATGTGATAGAGAACATTTTGAGTCAGGTTTACCATGTGTTTCATCTTCGTTCTAACTTAAAAAGGGATTTGATCACGTTAAGTTTTCAAAGGAGATAGGTAATAGTGATAGTGAACTCTTTGAATAAAGTTTACCAAGTGTTTCGTCTTCTTTGTAACTTTCGGATAGGAGAGTTGATCACGTTAATTCCTTCAAAGAAGATCGGTGAACGTGATAGTGAAAATTTTAAGTCTATTTTACCTAGTGTTTCAACTTGGTTCAAACTCGGACTTGAGAGTTGATCATGTTATGTTCTTCAAGGGAGATTAATGAACGTTTTAGTGAAATATTTGAGTCCGGTTTAACAAGTGTTTCGACATGGTTCTAACAAAGACTAGAGAGTTGATCATGTTAAGTTCTTCAAAAGAGATCAGTGAATGTGATAGTTATTTCTTTGTGTCCAGTTTACCAAGTGTTTCATCGTCGTTCTAACTCGGAAAAGATAGTTGACCACGTTAAATCCTACATAGATAGCGCAAAATGTGAAAGTGAACCATTTGAGTCGGGTTTACCAAGTGTTACATCTTCATTTTAAATCGAACGGGAGATTTGATCACGTTAGTTTCTTTAAGGGAGTTCGATGAATGTGATAGAGAACATTTTGAGTCCGGTTTACCTGTGTTTCGTCTTCGTTCTAACTTAAACAAGGGATTTGATCACGTTAAGTTTTTCAAAGGAGATAGGTAATAGTGATAGTGAACTCTTTGAATAAAGTTTACCAAGTGTTTCTTCTTCTTTGTAACTCGGACCGGAGAGTTGATCACGTTAATTCCTTCAAAGAAGATCGGTGAACGTGATAGTGAAATTTTTAAGTCTATTTTACCAAGTGTTTCAACTTGGTTCAAACTCGGACTTGAGAGTTGATCATGTTATGTTCTTGAGGAGATTAATGAGCGTGTTAGTGAAATATTTGAGTCGGTTTAACAAGTGTTTCGACTTGGTTCTAACAAAGACTAGAGAGTTGATCATGTTAAGTTCTTCAAAGAGATCGGTGAATGTGATAGTGAACTCTTTGAGTCGGTTTACCAAGTGTTTCATCGTCGTTCTCTTTCGGAAAAGATAGTTGACCACGTTAAATCCTACATAGAGAGCGCAAAATGTGATAGTGAACTATTTGAGTCGGGTTTACCAAGTATTACATCTTCATTTTAAATCGAGCGGGAGATTTGATCACGTTAGTTTCTTTAAGGGAGTTCGATGAATGTGATAGAGAACATTTTGAGTCAGGTTTACCATGTGTTTCATCTTCGTTCTAACTTAAAAAGGGATTTGATCACGTTAAGTTTTCAAAGGAGATAGGTAATAGTGATAGTGAACTCTTTGAATAAAGTTTACCAAGTGTTTCGTCTTCTTTGTAACTTTCGGACGGAGAGTTGATCACGTTAATTCCTTCAAAGAAGATCGGTGAGCGTGATAGTGAAAATTTTAAGTCTATTTTACCTAGTGTTTCAACTTGGTTCAAACTCGGACTTGAGAGTTGATCATGTTATGTTCTTGAGGAGATTAATGAGCGTTTTAGTGAAATATTTGAGTCGGTTTAACAAGTGTTTTGACATGGTTCTAACAAAGACTAGAGAGTTGATCATGTTAAGTTCTTCAAAAGAGATCGATGAATGTGATAGTGAACTCTTTGAGTCGGTTTACCAAGTGTTTCATCGTCGTTCTAACTCGGAAAAGATAGTTGACCACGTTAAATCCTACATAGATAGCGCAAAATGTGATAGTGAACTATTTGAGTCGGGTTTACCAAGTGTTACATCTTCATTTTAAATCGAGCGGGAGATTTGATCACGTTAGTTTCTTTAAGGGAGTTCGATGAATGTGATAGAGAACATTTTGAGTCCGGTTTACCATGTGTTTCATCTTCGTTCTAACTTAAAACAAGGGATTTGATCACGTTAAGTTTTCAAAGGAGATAGGTAATAGTGATAGTGAACTCTTTGAATAAAGTTTACCAAGTGTTTCGTCTTCTTTGTAACTTTCGGACCGGAGAGTTGATCACGTTAATTCCTTCAAAGAAGATCGGTGAGCGTGATAGTGAAATTTTTAAGTCTATTTTACCAAGTGTTTCAACTTGGTTCAAACTCGGACTTGAGAGTTGATCATGTTATGTTCTTGAGGAGATTAATGAGCGTGTTAGTGAAATATTTGAGTCGGTTTAACAAGTGTTTCGACTTGGTTCTAACAAAGACTAGAGAGTTGATCATGTTAAGTTCTTCAAAGAGATCGGTGAATGTGATAGTGAACTCTTTGAGTCGATTTACCAAGTGTTTCATCGTCGTTCTAACTTCGGAAAAGATAGTTGACCACGTTAAATCCTACATAGAGAGCGCAAAATGTGATAGTGAACTATTTGAGTCGGGTTTACCAAGTATTACATCTTCATTTTAAATCGAGCGGGAAATTTGATCACGTTAGTTTCTTTAAGGAGTTCGATGAATGTGATAGAGAACATTTTGAGTCAGGTTTACCATGTGTTTCATCTTCGTTCTAACTTAAACAAGGGATTTGATCACGTTAAGTTTTCAAAGGAGATAGGTAATAGTGATAGTGAACTCTTTGAATAAAGTTTACCAAGTGTTTCGTCTTCTTTGTAACTTTCGGACCGGAGAGTTGATCACGTTAATTCCTTCAAAGAAGATCGGTGAGCGTGATAGTGAAATTTTAAGTCTATTTTACCTAGTGTTTCAACTTGGTTCAAACTCGGACTTGAGAGTTGATCATGTTATGTTCTTGAGGAGATTAATGAGCGTTTTAGTGAAATATTTGAGTCGGTTTAACAAGTGTTTCGACATGGTTCTAATAAAGACTAGAGAGTTGATCATGTTAAGTTCTTCAAAAGAGATCAGTGAATGTGATAGTGAACTCTTTGTGTCCAGTTTACCAAGTGTTTCATCGTCGTTCTAACTCGGAAAAGATAGTTGACCACGTTAAATCCTACATAGAGAGCGCAAAATGTGAAAGTGAACCATTTGAGTCGGGTTTACCAAGTGTTACATCTTCATTTTAAATCGAACGGGAAATTTGATCACGTTAGTTTCTTTAAGGGAGTTCGATGAATGTGATAGAGAACATTTTGAGTCCGGTTTACCATGTGTTTCATCTTCGTTCTAACTTAAACAAGGGATTTGATCACGTTAAGTTTTTCAAAGGAGATAGGTAATAGTGATAGTGAACTCTTTGAATAAAGTTTACCAAGTGTTTCGTCTTCTTTGTAACTTTCGGACCAGGAGAGTTGATCACGTTAATTCCTTCAAAGAAGATCGGTGAGCGTGATAGTGAAAATTTTAAGTCTATTTTACCTAGTGTTTCAACTTGGTTCAAACTCGGACTTGAGAGTTGATCATGTTATGTTCTTGAGGAGATTAATGAGCGTGTTAGTGAAATATTTGAGTCGGTTTAACAAGTGTTTCGACTTGGTTCTAACAAAGACTAGAGAGTTGATCATGTTAAGTTCTTCAAAGAGATCGGTGAATGTGATAGTGAACTCTTTGAGTCGGGTTTACCAAGTGTTTCATAAATCGTTCTAACTCGGAAAAGATAGTTGACCACGTTAAATCCTACATAGAGCGCAAAATGTGATAGTGAACTATTTGAGTCGGGTTTTGAGTCAAGTGTTACATCTTCATTTTAAATCGAGCGGGAGATTTGATCACGTTAGTTTCTTTAAGGGAGTTCGATGAATGTGATAGAGAACATTTTGAGTCAGGTTTACCATGTGTTTCATCTTCGTTCTAACAAACAAAGGATTTGATCACGTTAAGTTTTTCAAAGGAGATAGGTAATAGTGATAGTGAACTCTTTGAATAAAGTTTACCAAGTGTTTCGTCTTCTTTGTAACTTTCGGACCGGAGAGTTGATCACGTTAATTCCTTCAAAGAAGATCGGTGAGCGTGATAGTGAAATTTTTAAGTCTATTTTACCAAGTGTTTCAACTTGGTTCAAACTCGGACTTGAGAGTTGATCATGTTATGTTCTTGAGGAGATTAATGAGCGTGTTAGTGAAATATTTGAGTCGGTTTAACAAGTGTTTTGACTTGGTTCTAACAAAGACTAGAGAGTTGATCATGTTAAGTTCTTCAAAAGAGATCGGTGAATGTGATAGTGAACTCTTTGAGTCCGGTTTACCAAGTGTTTCATCGTCGTTCTAACTCGGAAAGATAGTTGACCACGTTAAATCCTACATAGAGAAGCGCAAAATGTGATAGTGAACTATTTGAGTCGGGTTTACCAAGTGTTACATCTTCATTTTAAATCGAACGGGAGATTTGATCAGGTTAGTTTCTTTAAGGGAGTTCGATGAATGTGATAGAGAACATTTTGAGTCTGGTTTACCATGTGTTTCATCTTCGTTCTAACTTAAACAAGGGATTTGATCACGTTAAGTTTTCAAAGGAGATAGGTAATAGTGATAGTGAACTCTTTGAATAAAGTTTACCAAGTGTTTCGTCTTCTTTGTAACTCGGACCGGAGAGTTGATCACGTTAATTCCTTCAAAGAAGATCGGTGAACGTGATAGTGAAATTTTAAGTCTATTTTACCTAGTGTTTCAACTTGGTTCAAACTCGGACTTGAGAGTTGATCATGTTATGTTCTTGAGGAGATTAATGAGCGTGTTAGTGAAATATTTGAGTCCGGTTTAACAAGTGTTTCGACTTGGTTCTAACAAAGACTAGAGAGTTGATCATGTTAAGTTCTTCAAAAGAGATCAGTGAATGTGATAGTGAACTCTTTGAGTCCAGTTTACCAAGTGTTTCATCGTCGTTCTAACTCGGAAAAGATAGTTGACCACGTTAAATCCTACATAGATAGCGCAAAATGTGATAGTGAACTATTTGAGTCGGGTTTACCAAGTGTTACATCTTCATTTTAAATCGAACGGGAGATTTGATCACGTTAGTTTCTTTAAGGGAGTTCGATGAATGTTATAGAGAACATTTTGAGTCCGGTTTACCATGTGTTTCATCTTCGTTCTAACTTAAACAAAGGATTTGATCACGTTAAGTTTTTCAAAGGAGATAGGTAATAGTGATAGTGAACTCTTTGAATAAAGTTTACCAAGTGTTTCGTCTTCTTTGTAACTTTCGGATGGAGAGTTGATCACGTTAATTCCTTCAAAGAAGATCGGTGAACGTGATAGTGAAAATTTTAAGTCTATTTTACCTAGTGTTTCAACTTGGTTCAAACTCGGACTTGAGAGTTGATCATGTTATGTTCTTCAAGGGAGATTAATGAACGTTTTAGTGAAATATTTGAGTCCGGTTTAACAAGTGTTTCGACATGGTTCTAACAAAGACTAGAGAGTTGATCATGTTAAGTTCTTCAAAAGAGATCAGTGAATGTGATAGTGAACTCTTTGAGTCCAGTTTACCAAGTGTTTCATCGTCGTTCTAACTCGGAAAAGATAGTTGACCACGTTAAATCCTACATAGAGAGCGCAAAATGTGATAGTGAACTATTTGAGTCGGGTTTACCAAGTGTTACATCTTCATTTTAAATCGAACGGGAGATTTGATCACGTTAGTTTCTTTAAGGGAGTTCGATGAATGTGATAGAGAACATTTTGAGTCCGGTTTACCATGTGTTTCATCTTCGTTCTAACTTAAACAAAGGATTTGATCACGTTAAGTTTTTCAAAGGAGATAGGTAATAGTGATAGTGAACTCTTTGAATAAAGTTTACCAAGTGTTTCGTCTTCTTTGTAACTCGGACCGGAGAGTTGATCACGTTAATTCCTTCAAAGAAGATCGGTGAACGTGATAGTGAAAATTTTAAGTCTATTTTACCTAGTGTTTCAACTTGGTTCAAACTCGGACTTGAGAGTTGATCATGTTATGTTCTTGAGGAGATTAATGAGCGTTTTAGTGAAATATTTGAGTCGGTTTAACAAGTGTTTCGACATGGTTCTAACAAAGACTAGAGAGTTGATCATGTTAAGTTCTTCAAAGAGATCGGTGAATGTGATAGTGAACTCTTTGAGTCGATTTACCAAGTGTTTCATCGTCGTTCTAACTTCGGAAAAGATAGTTGACCACGTTAAATCCTACATAGAGAGCGCAAAATGTGATAGTGAACTATTTGAGTCGGGTTTACCAAGTGTTACATCTTCATTTTAAATCGAACGGGAGATTTGATCACGTTAGTTTCTTTAAGGGAGTTCGATGAATGTGATAGAGAACATTTTGAGTCCGGTTTACCATGTGTTTCATCTTCGTTCTAACTTAAACAAGGGATTTGATCACGTTAAGTTTTCAAAGGAGATAGGTAATAGTGATAGTGAACTCTTTGAATAAAGTTTACCAAGTGTTTCGTCTTCTTTGTAACTCGGACCGGAGAGTTGATCACGTTAATTCCTTCAAAGAAGATCGGTGAACGTGATAGTGAAAATTTTAAGTCTATTTTACCTAGTGTTTCAACTTGGTTCAAACTCGGACTTGAGAGTTGATCATGTTATGTTCTTCAAGGGAGATTAATGAACGTTTTAGTGAAATATTTGAGTCCGGTTTAACAAGTGTTTCGACATGGTTCTAACAAAGACTAGAGAGTTGATCATGTTAAGTTCTTCAAAGAGATCGGTGAATGTGATAGTGAACTCTTTGAGTCCGGTTTACCAAGTGTTTCATCGTCGTTCTAACTCGGAAAAGATAGTTGACCACGTTAAATCCTACATAGAGAGCGCAAAATGTGATAGTGAACTATTTGAGTCGGGTTTACCAAGTGTTACATCTTCATTTTAAATCGAACGGGAGATTTGATCACGTTAGTTTCTTTAAGGGAGTTCGATGAATGTGATAGAGAACATTTTGAGTCCGGTTTACCATGTGTTTCATCTTCGTTCTAACTTAAACAAGGGATTTGATCACGTTAAGTTTTTCAAAGGAGATAGGTAATAGTGATAGTGAACTCTTTGAATAAAGTTTACCAAGTGTTTCGTCTTCTTTGTAACTTTCGGATCGGAGAGTTGATCACGTTAATTCCTTCAAAGAAGATCGGTGAACGTGATAGTGAAATTTTTAAGTCTATTTTACCAAGTGTTTCAACTTGGTTCAAACTCGGACTTGAGAGTTGATCATGTTATGTTCTTCAAGAGAGATTAATGAGCGTGTTAGTGAAATATTTGAGTCGGTTTAACAAGTGTTTCGACTTGGTTCTAACAAAGACTAGAGAGTTGATCATGTTAAGTTCTTCAAAGAGATATGTGAATGTGATAGTGAACTCTTTGAGTCGGTTTACCAAGTGTTTCATCGTCGTTCTAACTTTCGGAAAAGATAGTTGACCACGTTAAATCCTACATAGAGCGCAAAATGTGATAGTGAACTATTTGAGTCGGGTTTACCAAGTGTTACATCTTCATTTTAAATCGAGCGGGAGATTTGATCACGTTAGTTTCTTTAAGGAGTTCGATGAATGTGATAGAGAACATTTTGAGTCCGGTTTACCATGTGTTTCATCTTCGTTCTAACTTAAACAAGGGATTTGATCACGTTAAGTTTTTCAAAGGAGATAGGTAATAGTGATAGTGAACTCTTTGAATAAAGTTTACCAAGTGTTTTACGTCTTCTTTGTAACTCGGACCGGAGAGTTGATCACGTTAATTCCTTCAAAGAAGATCGGTGAACGTGATAGTGAAATTTTTAAGTCTATTTTACCAAGTGTTTCAACTTGGTTCAAACTCGGACTTGAGAGTTGATCATGTTATGTTCTTGAGGAGATTAATGAGCGTGTTAGTGAAATATTTGAGTCGGTTTAACAAGTGTTTCGACTTGGTTCTAACAAAGACTAGAGAGTTGATCATGTTAAGTTCTTCAAAGAGATATGTGAATGTGATAGTGAACTCTTTGAGTCGGTTTACCAAGTGTTTCATCGTCGTTCTAACTTGGAAAAGATAGTTGACCACGTTAAATAAACCCCGCAGAGCGCGGCACCATCACTCGGAATCACTGTTTGTCGCCACGAGAAGCAACAAGAAATGCTAGGGTGAGTCTCTTTACATAATTTATAACAAGTAAGATAAGCATTATAATTAAGAAGCATCTAGCAATAATAGTACATAGTAATCATGCTAATTGCCATTCACTTATAATATCCACAAACAAAGAAGATTCGAGTCATTTAAGCATCAACAAGGTTTCTATGAATGTATGAATGTAAGCATGTATGCAATATGCATGTGGATCCATACTCACCACCAAACCCGTCGGGCAACACACCACCAATTTTGGCGAAGCCACATCACCATCCTCACCTTCGCGTAATGCATATGATTTATGTGACACTATGACAAATGCATCATCACAGTCCATCAAAATATATATTAAATTACCTTTGGGACCGAAGCCCACGTCATTTATTAACTCACCACCATTGTCAATCATTGACCATCACCATCTCAATTATTAATCACCACCACCTCAATTATTAATCACCACCACCTCAATTATTAATCATCACCACCTCAATTATTAATCATCACCTCGTCATTTATTAATCATCACCTCATCATTTATTAATTATCACCTCATCATTTATTAATCATCACCTCATCATTTATTAATTTAAATCACACCTAAGGACCTTTTCTTCACTTAGGGACCAATTTGACACGCCAAAATTAATTTGGGAACTTAGGAATTCAACAGCACAAGGTTTTGGAAGATCTCCTTTGAGGCGCGCACACCTTGGGCGCGCAGAGAGAGAGCGCGCAAGATGGCGCGCGCGGATAGGTCGCTCTAACTCTCAAAGTTTCGTCCTTGCGTGAGAGGTGTGCGCACGAGGTTCTGTGAGGGACGCAGCGCGCAAGATGGCGCGCGATCTTGATCAATCCTTGGCCTTCTTGCGCGTAAGTTTGCGCTTTGCGCAAGATGGCGCGCAAAGGCATCATTTCGGACACAGCGCCAAGTTGCCCGGCAAGAATGGCGCCCCTTCCCCGCACACACACACACACAGTTTTAATCCCAGCGCCAAGTTGCCCAAAGAAGCGGCGCCCGCACACAACCCCACACGCCCAATTTTGCAACCAGCGCCAAAATGCTAGGCATTTGGCGCCCCTTCCAACCTATACCCAACACACTTCAAAAGCCTAATTTCTTCCAAACAAATTAATTCTCACATAACCACACCAACATAGCCAATGAATTATTAATGCTAATTATCATATTTACTTGTTCATGCTCATATGACCAAATCATCAAACATACACTATGCATATATCACAACTCATGCTTCCAAAACAACAATCAACATGCTATAACCAAATTCAAGCATTTAAACATCAATCATACAATCAACATACAATCAACATACAATCAACACAATCATTCCTAGAGCTATTCTCACTATAATACACATCCTATAAGCTATAAAAGATGTATGGAGAATCCACAACCTTGGGTGAGCTTGAAACCTCCAAACAATCACCAAAGTCACCAAACAAAACAAGCCCCTTCAAAGTGCGGTGAAGGCGATTGTTTTCTCTCTAGGGTGGAAATGGAGTTCAAAAATAACAAGTGTGAGCTTAAGGGACTCATGGAAATGAAACAAGGAAAGGAAAATAAGGGTGTTTAAGACCAAAGCCTTCACTTACCCACACAAAACTTGAGGAAAGTCTCCTCCTTTTCCCCTTCAATCTTTGAAAACGTGACCCTCTTGCTTTGGGTAGCCATGGAAAATTCAAAATGAAAGAAATAAGCTCATGGAACTTAAGGAAATGGAATGGGAAAAGAAATGGTGAAGAAAGGGTCAAAATCATCACTTACCAAGCAAAACCCAAGCAAGCTCTCACCTTTCCTTCCCTCTCCTTTCACGCAGCAGCTGACCTCCTTTCCCCCACCTCCTTCGTTGCTTTCTTTCTCTAAAATGAGGGTTTGGTTACTTTAGCTTAGGACCCCTACCCTTTATGACTACTATTGGGCCTAAATAATGGCCCTTGGGCCTTATTCTCCACCCCCACTTATTAATTCCTCTCACCTCCTGTAAATAGAATAAATCCAACTTAGTACTTATTTAAAATAAATTAGACCCCTTTTAAGTAAAATAAACCCAACTTAATTAATTGCTTTAATTAAGTGTTGCAACTCTTAAATAACTTAATTAATTAAATAATTAAATTATTTTGGGCGTTACAACTCTCCCCCACTTAGAATATTTTCGTCCTCGAAAATCTAACTGTCATGGACATGCCAACTTAAACACTCGCTACAACAAACATTAATCTCTAGCAAAACATCCTAAATGGAACTTGTACCTCTAAAGGTAACCATCATTACTCCGATAGACTTCTCCTCATTCGGTTTTGGACACTTGGCACTAAGGTATCCCAATTCCCCACAGTTGTAGCAAACCACATCCTTCTCCTCACACCTAACAGCTACCTGACCTTCCTTACCACACTTGTGATACACAATCCCCGCAGTGGCGTCTCCCCCACTTGGCTTCTTGCCCGAACTCTCCTCTCCTTCACTATTTTGTAGGAACGATTGCTATCCTCCTCGACAATCTACGCTAAACTCGTGAAATCAACATTCACTCTTCTTATCTCCTCTAACCGTTATCATCCAAGTCCTATTGTACACACAAAAGATCAAACACTAACTTCGACTTACACTTACCTCGGTATCTCCATCTTTGTACCATACTAGATTTCGATATACTTAATTGCACATACCTACTACTAGATTTTCGGCAATATATATACTTGACAGGACATACTCCTCACTTATATATTTACACCTATTTCAACAACTCGCTGCTCTCGACCGTGCTTACATTTCGACTCATCCATACTTAGTTAACACCACACTTCGATACCTATACACTTCGACACTCACTCATCAATCACCTTTGTATTTATAAAGACAAAGAATGAACGCACCCCTTTTATCTATAAAGGCGGCGAAAAATTCAACTCAAAAGCAAGCAGCGCTAAGTTGCAAACCAAAGACTTTTAGATAACAAAGCAGTACAATTTAAATCACTACACATAACATTTTCTCAATTTCACTTACCTTCTAATCACACAATTCAATTACCACTTTGAACATATATCAAAATTCCTAACGAAAATTCGTGAGTTTCCTGAAATATGGACATCCCAAAAATATTTTTACAGTATAACGAGTCCGGACATCAATTCTTGTTCAAAACTCATTAATGCTCATACATATATAAAATTTCACGGTTTTCCAAAAGATTTGTAAATTCAACTAACACATGCACATAATCGAAATCCATATTCAAGCATAACAATTAAACAATCAAATCTTTATGGTTTCGTCCTTAAGTTTCAAACAAACATAATTTCTCAAAATAGCGTTTTTGATTCGAAAATTCACGAAACTCCAATTTTTGAAAACAGTTTCAAACATAACATAAACAACATTTTAAAATTTCCTAAGCGTGAGTAAAACTCACCTCTTTGTTTTCAAAAGATTTTACCTCGTCAAACCATGAAATTATTGTAAGACCTTGTCATTTTCAAACAACATCAATCCATGACCTAATCGGTCCTAAAGCTAAAATCACGTCACATCTCGTAATAAAATTTTAAACAACTTGGAGCAAATTTAACACAATTCTTGACATTACGTTCATTCCAAAAACACAGAATTTTCCAAGTACCGTTTTTTTCGAAAATTATAGAATTCACAATTTTGTCCAAAAGGAAAACTATCGTAACCCCAAATCTCTTTATAAGGCGAACACGTTGCCACACAAAACAACCACTTATTATTTTCAAAATTTAGTTTTCGCCATAAACTCGAAGTTAGAAAAGTCAATCATTTCATCTTTGCCAAAAAGGAGACTATCACGCGAATCCTAACCTTAATTGTTATAACAGAGCACCGCATTTCATTTGATTACATACTTCAAACAATTTAGCACTAATCAAAATTAAACTCACGTGCATTCTGAGAAAACATCAATCTATAGCAAAGCGTCAATCAAAGGTAACAATATTCACAAGCAATCCTTCAAATATTGTCTATCCACTACTCTTACGCTTATTCACAACTCACTTCATCAACTACACTTAGTCACTTCACCTTTGACTATTACACTTAGGCACACTACACCTAAGAACTCCCCTAACCTCGGCCATTACACTTCACAACACCTCGGTACACTCTTTTGGTACCTCGGTTCTCTACACTACGTCACGCTAAGCTTCACTTTACACTTACTATTCAAGCGTACCTAAACCTCGGTACTACATGCTTTGACTCCCACATACTACGTCGCATGCCTATTACATTTCCACACACCTATGGTTAAGCAACTACACCTTAGCTCATATGTAGTCTATGTACCTAACCTTCCCCTTCCTTCTTTCCTTTGATCCTCATACTATGATCATACTTGAGCCAACTACTAAACACTTTCCTTCACAGACTAGTCCAATGCTCATTAAGAACTTCACGAAGGTTACAACACCCTTAGGCATACTTAATCTACACCTTTACTTTGTGCCAAAACTCTATTTTCGGGTTACCAAAGTCTCACTCGATTTATTCCAACCATCATTAGTTTATATAAGCTGGGAACTACGCCATATCAATCATTTAAATACCAATGCTTCTATCTTACGTCAATCCTTATTTTGACATCTCCGACTATCAAACCCCAATTCAAACTCAAACTTCCATAAGGCACCTATTTTTCTAAAAATTAATGATCAATCGACTTGCACACACCACTCGATCAATCAAGTTGAAATTAGTATATATTCAAAATTTATAATAATTACGAGTTATTGTCGCCTCTTTCATTGGGGATGAGTGATTGGGGTGATCGATCCTCTCTACTCATGCAACCAACTAATTAAGGTCACAAAAACTACTTTCTTTCAATTCTATATCT